>JAAXYX010002032.1:0-19340 GCA_036851915.1 Ptenothrix huangshanensis | reverse complement strand
TATTAATGCAAGTCGCAAGCGTATAAAAGTGACTGATTCCTTCGCAAAATAGTTGTATGAATTTCACGTGTAGCTTTTATTATCATACCAGTACCTTACCTAGTAATTATAATTGCACCATTGCGCTCTTAACGATATTTCACATTTTAACGATAGTAATTTATAGTGTAATGTAACAGGACTGTAATCAACTTCATAGTATAATTATTTATATGATCTTAAAAGTTATAACTAATTAAGACTTAACACGAATACACATGATAAAAACTAATTGCCAATACTGCACTAACTACTCGCCACCGTTTAATTTTATGTAACAACAGTATTAATCATATCGTAATAATTTATTACAAGCGCTAACCGGTACCAGGCTTCTAACCTAGCCGTATTTTCTAAAATCTACAGTAAATAGCCATATAACTTATTGTGAACGAAAATGACATATTTTACGACTACACTAGTAATTATAAGTACATAGGTCATTGATAGTCGCTGTCGTAGACTACATACATAATTATAGCTTCCCTTAGACTATGGAATATGAAATACAAACAGGTATTATATTCCAAAGAATTAAGACACTGGCAATTAGTCAAAATAAATTCATGGAAATGTGGAGTTACATACCTACATCAATGTCAAGGATAATTTTTGTTGTCACTCAGTATCTTCTCTAAACACTGGTCTAGAATTGTACAATTTTTCAACTTGTGGTTATTAATTCATTTTGCTCGGAGACTCGGAGCATATAAAGTCAATATGATTATTGGCAAATGAGGATTACAAAATGCTGAATAAAATAACACCACACAGATCCTAATAACTACACATGGGTAGGTAGGCAGAAAATAATTAGTTAGAGATTTTTGAGCCTACTGTACAACTTTAGAAGGTTATTGAGTAATTAAACTCAAAGTCACATATTGCAATACTTCGTACAGGCCCGTTTTGCTACAAAATAATTGTCACTTAGATATTCTTTGGCTCATTCAGTAGATTCCAAGCATAAGACAATATGTTTGCCGTCTTCAATCCAACTACAAAAATATAAAGAGATGATTTATACAGGAAATATTATAATCCATAATAACTGCTTCAACGTACCACTAACCATAAACAACAAGCTCACTGAATCAATCCCGTTTTCAATCTTAACTTGCACAGCAGATATTGTAATTACACAGGGATCGCATTTTAATCATTTATACTAAAACCTCAAAAGCTTCCATCTCATAAGAAACAAAAATAGTATGTAGGGAATCAAAAAAAATATTGAACAGATCAAGGATCCAACCGACCACTATGAGAATTATTTTACTATTTTTACTACCTATTTAGAGTATTATGGTACATACCATACTACCCGCTAAAAAATTAAATATCCTCTCTCACTGTAGAAGTAACTTAAATATTATTATTACTGCAAACTCACTGATCAATTCTAATATAATGACTAAACTAAACATAATTAATAACTCTTCATTGTAGCATACAAGAGCATCGTATAATCGACATGTACTGCTTTTCATACCACATCGGTAATAATTTGTATATTATCTGCATACATGTTGTCATAATAAACATTGCCATACTATATATACATATCTCCCAAGATTTCAAGAACATACATATAAGCACCTTTGACTGTGGTCGAATTCATGTAACACAAGTGTTTAGATGAAGAAGTTTTTTGGTATCGAAAGCTTTCTAGTAGAAGGGAAGGTATTTAAGTAAACATTTAAATGGAAAACGAGAAGAAAGGTGTTTCAGAATAACATGTCCTTCGTGCACACAATTATGAACTAAAGTCGACGACGTTATTGCGATTATGAAAGATGTTTCATTGCATGGGTTCACTACATGAAAACTGTATTCCTGAAATCCTAATCTAGAGAATCAACTTCCTATGTTAATCATAGTAGCAAAAATTAAAAGAAAATTGCACTTCTTCAGCTGAAATGTGCATATGTGCACGTAATACATAGTTGGACAGTTACGAAGTAGCAAACTTTACAGCTGCAATATTTCTATATATTACTGTATACTGTATGAACATCATTACGTATTTTGTATTAGCACACACTCAATTGTAGTTTTATCGTAAATCAAAACTTATTGTTTATATAGCCACACTTGGCAACGTGATCGAAAAGTCTAATAATTATAATAATAATCTATTCTAAAGTGTGTAAAGTGCATGGCTTTGTATTTCTTAAGTTATTAGTAAAAACTAGTCATAGGATAATTAGAAGAAAGCAAGTGGTTAAAGGCGAAATTGAGTAGTATAGTAATGTATATTTGTAGTACAATGATTTAAAAAGTTGTTCCTATAATTATATCGAGATACACATCTACTCACTATAGGGCCATGTAGATACTTAATTATACACATTATTCTCGCTTCCAGTAAAAATATGTGATTATTTTAATTTACAGGGATAAGTAGTAATCACTGAATTCCAAAATAAATTTTCCTCCTTCATTCTGGGGAGAAAGCATTCCATTGTATTGAAATAAGTAACAAGTTAGTTTTAGCTTATCGTTTTCTGTATTCAAATGCTATTTAGATATTTTACAGAAGAAATTTTAAGTCTAAATATGTAGGTAGAGAGATTCTATACTACAACAATTCGGGTAAATTCTTCAAAATAGAGCAGTTCAAAAAATATCTAGCATCTCAATTGAGAATTTGAACGGGTTAACATAACACCTATGATTAACGAAGAAATGAAAATAAAGTTACAGTTTTAACAGGTAACAAAATATACAAGTAATACTACATCTTGTTTTGTTAACTTCAAAAAATTCAGCGCTAACTTGTATTCGTTTAAAAGACACAATTACAGTATTTAGGGCTATACAGTTTACAGCATAATGATTATATTTTGTTAGAAATACAGGATAATAATACAGATTAAAAGTTACAACAAAATATTGAAAAACTGAAAGAACGTTCCTATTCTATTTAATTATATTGCAATTGTCATTGCCATTGCTCACTGAATTCAAGTTAGGTCAACGTCTAGAAGATAAACTTGAACTTTTGTAATGATTATTGCATAATTCAGACCAGAGACAACTTATACGCAAAATACTTCAAACTTTTCAACATAAATGTCAAATATGCTTGTCTTAAAATGTGACATTCCTCGCAAGAAAAACAAATACCATGTACTTCTAAGTCTGAATTATTGTAGAATTATTTCGTAGATTTATTTTGAACTTGATTTTATAGAGGCGATGGAGGGACGATAATTGTCTTACCACATATCCTCCTAAGTTTAAAATTATGTTTAGCTAACCTAAAACTACGGCACACGGCACGGCTGAGCATCCCAAATCGAAATAAACCATGATAAAAAAGCTGATACCATTGTTCAAAAATATGGTCTGGATTCCCTGGGACACGGTGCCCGGACGTGAAAAAAATAGAAATATGATTTGGAGAAAATTATAGACTACAGAAGGCTTACCAAAGAAAGCTACTATGCCTATCATTACTGCAGCGCAAAATGCACAAAATAACTACTTAACTGTTTCAGATCAAAATAAACTATCTTTTCATGCTCACGGTTATTTACAGATAACCTCGACTCTTTGTAAAATCTATGATTGAAAAATGAAATTATGTTGATTAGAAGATTGAGATTGAGATTAGTTACATATCTAATAATTATACACCGAGATAATGCAGCTATTACTGTTACGTAAAAGTGAAATGACTCAAACATTATTTTATTTCTGAGATATTTCCAGTTGTAGATGATCACTTTTCATTCGAATTTTCGTCGAATTTTCCACTTAGGACTTGCTCACGAAGCGTGGCTACATCCCAAGCATTTGGATAATTTCTTTTGATTCCTCGTGGTAAAGCCCGACATGAGGTCAGATTCAGGCTTAGCAAAGATGTGCAAACACTTAAAACCTTTTTGACACATTCAAAAGACACCGACGAACCAAGTAAATTCAATTTTTTCACGGGAGGACACTTTCTATCGTCATCTTTTTCAGCAAGGGCCTGGATGGCAAGATTAATAGCTTCTTCATTAGGTGCCCAAGAAAAATCTATTTCTGTGAAACTATGCCTCCACTTTCTCACAATCAGCTCCATGCCATCGTTACTCGATTTTGTTGCAAAGCACCCTGATAGATCCCCAAGACAAATATAAATAAATATTTAAAATGACCGAAAGAAAATCAATAAGGCTAATTCTAATTTCAGGAATTATTAATTCAAAATATTCAAACGAAGTATACCTGAGACATACAGATGTTCTAAGTCCCATGCTGGAACCCGCACTAAGCCGGAGTCACTTATTTTTATACATCCCCTTACGTCTAGCAGCCGTAATTTTGTAGAATTTTTCACAATACGTTCTAAATCACTGTCATCCATACCCTAGAAATATTATAAAGGATATAAGAATTCTAGCTTATTACATATAGGCATGCAATCTGCAGCTTATAAAATATCAAATTTTATTTACAATACCGGACAACGTTTTGGATCAACAGCCAAGCTTAGTTCTTCCAGCTTTGGGAAACCTGGTGAGCTTGCCTGTAAAAGCAATATAATGAAACCATGCTAGATTTTGAATGCTCTAATGCTTTACGTCAAGGTACGTGTAAGGTATGAACATTTTGAAAAACAAGATACTAGGCGTAGATTTTGACGTTACCTGGTCTTTAAGAGATGTTTCACCTAAAGCTATTTCCGTATTGGTGAGCCTAAGGATTCTTAAAGAAGGACATCCTTGTTGCAACGTTTCAATGCGTATAACAATTGTATCTCGGCGGGGAGAAGTCACATTTGAAAGATCTAGAACTTCTAAATTTGGACAGTACTCCTATAACGCAGCAACAAGGTTAGCATTAGTTATCCATTCTAATTAAGGATCTTTATTCAATTAGTAGGTAGATATTCGTAAAAATTGGTAAGTTATCTTACAGCTAACGAAGTCACAATTTGGGGACAACTGGGCAGGCAATTGTTTGCCAAAGACAAGTGAGTGAGACGAGGTCCTACTGCTTCGGCTGCATCACCGATAGCTATGGGTGCGACTGCACTCTTTGTATTGTACGCCGTCTAAATACAGTAATATGCGAAACATAACATATGCGTTACAAATTTAATAGGAATTAAACTGAATAGCTATCACGCTACACGTATCCTTCTTTACTTGAACTTTTTGTTGGATGTTTGTGTGATTCAAAAGTTACTCACGGAAATGGCAGAGAGATCAAGTTTATGGAGGGAAGGACATGAATCAGTAATTGTCTTAAGATTTGAACCCGTGAGTTTCTGGCACGACGAGAGGAATAAGCTTTCCAAAGCTTTGCAGTTTTTAACCAGAATATCCACTGTGGCATTCGTTACAGCAGATGACCAACCACCTATTGCAACATTAATTTAAATTAGGTCCATGCTTAATAACGCACAGTGAATACTAGTGACTGGTATACATGCAAAATAAATTATTCAGTCTTTACCAAGGTTTAGATGTTTCACATGAAAGAACCGATTTTGCAAAAGGTAGGCAAGATTTCTTTCCGACCTGTAGACATCTTTGATTCTGGGTGATGTCAAGTCGATATTTGTCCATAGATTAGGCTGGGAACCAACTTTGCGCCAAAGACGACAAACTCTGGTTGCTCTAAACCAAAATGCATCACATAAAAGAAGTAGAAAACGAGTCGTAGCCATTTGAATGAATAATTAATTGAACTACAATTCCAGACTCACCTCACAAGGAAAGGGATGGACCCGTCATCTTTGACAATAATAGAAAATATTTTGAAAAGAACTTTCTCAGGTAATTGGTCACCCCAACCACTAGGCTTAACACCGGCACTTTGGTCACCACTCTCACAATCATTCCCATAAAAAAAATCCCCACTTGAACTTGGAAGGGAAGAAGGTACATGAAGATTGTCCGTTTCCATATCCGAATAATCTTCATCTTCGTCATCTTCATTCCCCTTCCGTCGCTTCATTCTGCCCCGCTTACTACCGCGGACATGAGCACCACGCTTTCCGTGATTTGGAGATTTACGGATTTTTAATTTTAGCCCATTGGACGCGGAAATCTGAGACTGGTAAATGACAGAGGTGGGAGGAATACCAGGTTGAGGTATAACTGCAACAGATGAATTCAAACTTTTTCCTCTTCCAGAGCCTGGTGGCCTTCCACGGCGACCCCTACCTCCAGGTTGAGCTCCTCTTCCGATGGCTGCTCCACCTCCAGTTTTAATAGTTGTCACTTTTAGTGCGGAAGATTTGTGATGAAGCATCTCATTTTGAACAGCATCCATAGCAGACTTCATCTGAGACATTTGTGCTTGAAACTGATTCAAAAACAAATCAGTTTTCTGCCGCCCTTCTACAGCTGGAGACATCTTCTTTGGTGACAATAATGTCACGGATACTAAATTACTTGCCGGGCTTGTTTTTTGTACTTTAGCCATCAGGTTCATATTCTTTCCAGGAGTACCCATCACGCTCCCGCCTCCAACACTAGACATTAACCGCGTTTGTCGAATTTCGACTCCTGACGAACCAGAGTCTGAGGACCCACTAGGAGATGACACCGTAATTATTCCGGAACTGTCAGCAGGCAGCTGTTGCGTTACTGCCAATTTTGTCGCATTGAACCCATTCATTTCTAAACGATAAATAGATAACGAAAATACATATATGCATATATGCACATGGTGTCAATGGCTTACGAAGTTAACAGTGTAAATGAGACACGGTAATTCAAATAATGACTACGACTAAAATGCTGTCCTCATTCATTAGATTATTTCGTATAACACTGCAAATCTGACATGATAAAGTAGATCAAGTAAAGGTAGGTGGATAAATAATTGTAGCGACTCTTACGCGAGGTGCTACCGTTTTTCCATTTACCTTGAGTCTTATTAGTATTCATAAAAAGCGTCATACAAAAACTCACCACTTACAAAATCCTTTTCGACTATCTTTTTATAGACCGCAGAGCAAAAATGGGAAGGGACTTCATGTACTTAGTCAAGAATATTATTGCAACTGTTTTGTACTATTATGTAATCAGGGGTAAAAGGGTGCTGTGAGAACTTCCCTTCAGTGCTCCAGTATAATAAACGACAAATATTGAGCGTTTAAGAATTTGAGATTTAAGAATACAAACGAAGATTCTCGCAAGTGTTAATTAATGCTACTACAAATTAATTGTAGTTATACTTTTCTAAATCACTGATAATCTTCCAAACACAGGCAATAACTAATTTGCACAATCCCACACTCTCAAAATGTATAGTCCTACATTTTGACACAAATATGCACGTCCTGATCACCAACACATTCAATCCAAAAACGCTGTAGCTATTCCTTTACTTGTCAATATTAAGCATCTTCAAAATCTCCATAAAGTTTCTATTGCTATCCTGCGGTGTGGTGTTGAGGTCAGGAGCACTTTATCCAATCCATGACTTCTAAAACAATTACCAAGACAAAAAGTAGAACTAATTACATAGGAACACTTCATTTACCGAAGTAATCAAATCAGCTGAGTATGAGTTTGTGTACAATAATACAGTAACTATAAAGATTATAACAATATCCGTCAACTTACAATGCCTCGGTGCCTCAGTTTGGAATCAGTGACGCTATTCGTGTCAACTGGGGGACTTTAGAAGTTAGTACGAGCTTCGTACTTCCCCAGCAATCACCAATTGTTAGAACAGAGCAGAGTTTTTAATGAACAAGAATCACTCCTTTATAATTTATGGAGTAGCCTCCAAATCTTCAGAACAATTATAACGTTTTATAAAGTTTCAGACTCCGGTCCCGGTCAATAATCTATGCCCCCAAATAGTTATGGTGGCAAAAATGGATAAACAAAAGCTTCAACAGATACCCTAAAATATTCGCACCTTATTTAAAGAACTATCAGATATGATTTGCACGTCAATCACAATCTGACACAAAAAGGACATTGAAACTGATTGTTATTGCTGATCCCTGAACAACTTGGTTTTGGATTTGGATTATGCTCTTCGTCTGGTGACGGTGACAGTGTTTATTTGCAAAGTAAACTATGATGATGCAAGTCTTTTAAGTCGGAAGCGCAAATAGGTTTGTTGACTATTTTGTTTTGTTTTGTTAGTTCACCTTCTCCGTGGATTAATCAAAATCACCTGTCTGTCCAGTTGCCAGTTTGCAGTGGGACTTGTCTTGACTCAAGACTCGACTGAAGAATTACACTTGCACTTGGCTCCACTCACTTCCTTCTATCTCTTACTATGTGTACGAGTTCGAACACTACCGAGACTACGAACAAGTATGAGTGCACACTGAACTCAACACAAGTTAAGTGTAGGGAAGATGCACGTACTTAGAATATGTGGAAGTGAATGTGAGACGTGAAATATCCGAATATTATTGTCTCCTATTAAATCATCTGTACGAGTTGCCCACTATACACGACAAGTATCAAATGAAGTGAGGGAACCACAGAACACTAACAGACGCACACACACAGTTCGCAGAGAAAGAGAGATCTCATATATGATTCTGTTTGCGTTTGCAAGGAAGGTATGAAGGTACTGTGGCATAATATAGATATTACACCACACACATCCAATCCCATTCAATCCACCTACCTACAACCTTACCTATCAGTATACATGTACTTTGTCAGCCTGTTACTCCTCACACAGCCTCACTCTTGCTACTTCCCTCTTCTTCACTCACACTTGTAATATTTAGTACTAATATCTATCTCCTATATATATACAATTCACTTTACCTTCATATTCATCCCCAATGTATTACAGATAAAAGCGTATCTGTGTATCTGTGTATGTATTCCAAGTGTATTGTGTGAGTATGAAGTCTATATCCCACTCGATCGTATTCATGACCCAAACGAAAGCTAAGGTTTCAAAATCAAAACATTCGAGTATAGATTAGAGAGAAAGGGGACTTGTCCTGTATTAGTGTATACATAGGTAATTATATATATTTGAGATGTTCTTCTTCGGCTCTGACTTTGATCAGATGAGAATGGGAAAGAGTGTAGTATGTACTCTACAGTAAGAAGCAAAGCCAAGCCAAAACCAAAACCAAGTGTCTAGTAAATAAATAGTAAAGAGTACGTGCATGAATGTGATCTACTGTTGTTGGACTACATACCTTGGCTTGGAATAGGAATTGGAAGCCTTACCATTATTAGTATACCACACAAACACCACACCACACTATGTATACCATAGTTTTACTCCTCTCACGTTCACAATACAGTGCTGTCAAATACAAGTCAGAGTTGTCTCGCAAAGGACTTGGAAGATTCGAGACATGATCAAGGAGGAGCGTGAAATCCTCAATTCTTCCAAAGCCACATTAAGACGGTGAAGGAGGAGAACGCATCCCGAAATCCTTCCCTCCCCCTCCCATCTGGGGTACCTCACAGCACTCACAGTGCAATCTTAACTATAGTCCTATGCTATAGTATAGTGCATGCTTTCCTTCTCTTTCCGTCTTTTTACGCGCACTCGTTCCTCTCCTACATCTCAATCATTCCTTGTATTACCATGCTACAACATGCCCCTGCAGTCCTTTAACACCCAACACTAAGACTGACACATGCACATGGACACCGTCTTGGACTATGGACATGAAGTAGAAACAGAAGCTTCTTGATGTACACCAAGTCTTGCCGCTGTCCCACATATATTGCTATTGCTACCATTCAACAGCATTCCACTCAACAGTTAATCTTTCACCAACACCACGATAATCATAATTTACTCAAGTCTATTTAACTCAACCCTTGAAGCTCGTGCTCGTGTTCATGTCATTCCATAGCATAGCATAGCATTATAGGGTTCTGCCACTCGGCTCGACTCCTTTCCCTTTAACACTTCCACTTTGCTCCCACACCAGGAGCAAGAGCTTTAAAGCTTAAAGCACCAAGTGCCAAAGGAAAGATCAAGCTAGAGCCCAAGCCAAAGCCATGCTTCTGTTTCTAGACTTCTAGCACTGGTTCTACCTCAGTCAATGCCATTACCATCACTCGGACTAGAACCAGCATAGCTATACCTATGGAAATGTGTTGAATAGAAATGCATGTGTATAATTGCATAGGATTCAAAGGATTTGGAAAAGGCAAGAAATTCTCCGCCTTGCAACTTTCTTGAAGATCAATGAAAAGGCGGAAACTTGACCGTCCTTCCACTTCCACTCGGCATCGGTATCGGCAAGAGAAACTCCACACGACATCACATCACCTGAACCAAACCAAAATCACAATCAACACCAACATTACTCCCTCTCTCTCTCTCCCTCGATCTGGTCTGGTCAACTGACAGGACTGAACTTGGTAAGGATGAAAAGGAAGCGAGGGAGTGTTATGAAACGCCAAGAAATATGGTAAGTTAGCTGGTTGTGGTTTTGGCTTTGGTTTGGTTGGTCGTCCCTAAAAAAGTCCGAAGTTTTAGCTTCTCTCTCTACTTTCGCATAGCATAATACATATAAGAATACTAAACTAATACTCACCACTGTCTGTCTGTACTTGTACCACGACGACCACCTTCACCTTCCTTTCCTACTTCCCGAAGAAGTCGAAGTATTCTTCTCGTTCTCTATAACCTCATGGGTAATACATGTAGATAAGTTCTATGAGCACGATGCAAGTGTTCGTGCCCCGAACTTATTTTTCGCAGTCAACTGTACATTTCCTTACGTATTTGTATGGAGCCTTTAAGCACTTGCACTGGTGTGGTACATCTCCCTAGGAAATATTCCCCCTGCCCTGGGGCACCGAGGAGCATCTTCAAATGTCAATTCGTTCGTTGTATTAGTTGTGGCACCGAGTGGGGTACAAGTAGAAACCACAGCAGTGTGTAGTAGTAGATGGTGATGATGATGATGATGGTGATGATGTGAGTTTGGAGTGGAGCAGGACAAAGACGTGTGAAGGTGAGTTGAGTGGTGTGTGGAGAGAAGAGCGCAAGATGGCAGGCTGGATGGGGAGACATGGTGGTGGTCTGGTTGTGGAGAAGAGACATGTTGAGCGCAGAATTTCTCGGTGCAAGTGGAAGTGGAAACTTGTGCTGCGCAGAAGAACCGTCGTCTCGTCGTCGACTTCGTCTTCGTTGAGAAAACCAGCGCAGGTTTTAGTTAGCCACTCGGAGAATGCGAAATGAGTATTTTTCCTTTTTGGCAGCAGCAGCTTCCCTCGCTGGCCGGAGCTCATTGATCTTGACTGTGACGTGGTTTGCAGGCCAAACACTCGCGGAGGCTACTTCCCCCTAGACGTCGTCACAACGTCCGTGTTCCTCCCACTGCAATGTCAACTGATGATAGGGTTTTCTCAGAGGATTCCGGCTTTTGACGGGCCATGGATGGGGAAACGATGAGTAAACGTTGATAGTGAATGACCCCAGGACGTTGGAGTGAAGGAGACTTGTACGGGAGAAGTTGTAGTTGCGTTGGGTTGCTGGTTTTCGAAGATAACCACGCCATTGTAGAAGTTGCCGTGACACACACTTTTTGGCTGAGTGAATTGAATGGTGAGGATCGAGGCATAAGCGAGTACTGTGGCTGTGGCTGTGGCTGTGACTGTGTTGGTGGACGGAGGAAGAGGCAAGGAAGGGACAGACGAAGCTAACGCTCCAGTAGTACAGTACTCACACTTACTGACTACTTACCAGTTTACCACTTACTACTAGAGTTAAATGTTAAGCATTAGCACGTAACTCATTCATATCTCATTTTGCCGCATTACTCATCCCCAAAATCGATTATTCTTTTGTTTTATTTAAATTAGAGTAAGAAAAACAACGAGTAATTTAGGTATTTCACAAATAGTTCAAGTATAAAGTGCTACATTGTCCACAGTGACCATTTTCTAAGGGTTTATACATAGTCTTATTATCATTATTTGAGTTGGAAAAAAGAAAAATATATTATTAATATATAGTAGTATAGAGATATAATATTGTACGAAACATCAAATCAAATCAAAAGCAAACGTAACGTAATAAACGTGAAGTGTGAGAGGAAGGAAGGAGGGTGACTGTGTTCCAATCCAAATCCAATCCAATCCAAGTTCCAAGTTTCCAACAGTACAGTACAGTGAGCTCAGGAAACGTACATTGAATTTCGTCAACCTGAACCTGAGCCTGACCTGACTGACTGACTGATAGTAGCAAGGCAGTCCCGAGAAAAAACAACCAACAACGTTCCAAGAGTTTTGTAATTTATTATCAGTGACTTCATCTCTTTTTTCCTTATTTCCAAGTCAGCCCGTACGAACTTACCGTGGTAAGATTTATAGATAAATATATTTATAACTGTAGGTCGTAGATGATAGAGAATAACTGTAGAGTTTGCATACAAGACAGAACAAGCAAGACAGCAGACAGATATTAGCAACTGAGTTTTGCTACGTTTCTTTTACCATTTACGTTGGAGAGTTTGTGTCGGTATAATAATATCCTGATTGTGATTAGTGATGTTGGATGTGATGGGATCGGATCATCTGTCTGCAGTCGTATATGTCATTTGTGTGGTGTGTTTGACCATTGACCGTTCACCGTTCGCTCATTATCATGATCATGTTCCTCAGCGTTCATAGGAAGTTTGGAGTTAGACATTACACGCTAGAACATAGAACGGTTGATGCTTGGTGCTGTTGTTTTGTGTCTGGAGTATTTAGTTTCGTTTAGATTTTCATTTTTGTTTATGACGTCGGGTGCATGTGATATGAATGGAATGATGAATGATGTGATCATTATGGCATTTTATTCACACGTGGGAAAAGAAGAGTCTCCGGGGGGTAGAAGTGGGGGGTGGAGTGGAAGTTCCTCTCTCAGCTAGCATGCATAATTATTTCCTGAGTTGTTAGATGTGTTCTTGTTGGTATTGATATTGACAATGGCATTTGGATTTGGATTTTTATTATTTGTTATTAGTTTTGATTTTGTAGAAGGATAGCTGATAGTTTGGTGTTTGGTTGTTCAGAAATTGAACTGAGGAATTTGATGTGAAATTGGAGGAATTATTCCTTGTGTTAACTCAGAAAGAGAGACAGATTAGATTGGAATTTTGCAATTGGAATAATACTTGATCTTAAGTAAGACGTAGTTCATGTTCATAGTTGACTGACTGTTGTCTGATTGTCTGTCTGTTTTGTAGGAGGAAAATGTAATGTAATTATAATGAGATTGAGACTTTGTGACTTTGTGAGTGTCGTAGTATTTATGATGATAGCCGGAATGCTTGGCTTGTGACTTTTATTTGAATGCAAGTTGTTTGTAAAAGTCTAAAGTTTAAAGTTAGTGATACGCTTGTAACATTTAGTCTCACGCTGTGGTAGTGGCGTTGGCGACGGTGGCGATAGACTTATTGTATCATCCCAAGTCCAAGTCCATCTCTGACTTTTGGCAACTACAGACATTTTGGCTATGCCGATTGCTATTGCTTTATGCATTTTACGCATTGCCGATCTCGATGGATTGTCATTGTCAATTCATCTGGCATCTTCAGAGATTTCCAACCAGAGGAAATTTCTATTACGAGATAAACTTCTCATCTATCAATGATTTATTTCGCTTTATTTTCTCAAATAAATGCTATCAAAAGTGTCAGTAAATATTGTGGATTAAAACTGGGATTTTTTAAAGTCAATTACCTGGATAGTGAATATAGTTTTCATTCATAAATAATTTTGTTATCGGTCGTCGCATCAGAAGTCAAGCTTGAGGTTTGCGACTAAAAGTAAATAAAGATGAGATAGCAGTTTTGATTATGCAATCAAAGTTCTGTAAAAATTATGCTTGTGAAGGGGATGGTAAATATAAGGCAAAGTGTAAGAAATGCTTAAGCCGGTATTATAATAATAGTTGTTGAGTTAGGATGACTGAATGCTACAGGCTATAGGGATGGAGATACGATATACGATGTAATTGTACATATAGTGTATGTTATTCTAATATGTACAGATAATAAATTAATGAACGATGTTTCATGATTGGAACAGGTGAACGGGGGTTCGTGTGTTTGGCAGTATCGGGTCTAAATGGTGACGAGCAGACAGGATGTCGGGAAATTCAGGGCCACTGGCGTCCAACAAAGGGGATTCAACCTCAAGCAAAGCATCCAAACCAGCTTACGACCACTTAGACATTAATAAACTATACAAAGTTAGTCTCAAATCTCAAGTAAAATTTTTATCTTCCACAGTATCTGTAAATGGTTGATGGTGATGATGAGTACCTACATATAGGTATACGCATTTATGAAACTATGGATGTTGATATTGGATGGATTATGTTGTTGCACAGGGGAAGTCTACAGAACCTGTGACCAAAACTGTAACTCAAAAACATGGCATGCAAGCTTTGGGAAAAGCTATTCCAGCCAGACGACCCGGACAAACAACTGTGAAGGCTGAAAGTACGCCAAACGACGTTGGTATATCTTCAGCATCCTCTGTTCCACAGAATTCATCAACTGCTGTTTCAGCACCCAACCAAGGACAACAACCTCAAGGAAATCATCCTCCAGCAGGATGGGCCAGTACACTTCCGCATCCTCCGGGGCCTCCCTCTCCTCACAGTGTTCCCAATGTTCCAGTAACAGGACAACATATTCAAGTAAGTCATACATCTTACTATTGACTCTTTCTTATTCCATTTCTTTTAGGTTAACTTTAGGTTCATCATTAGTTAAGATAATTCTATGCAGGGATCATCGTGTTGTTATTCCATCCTGTGTAATTGGATCATGCATGATGAATGTTATATTAGATTTCTGCTTTACATGCTGGGTTTACGTAATTTATTATTCATAATGGCTACATCAAGCAGTGTGCAAATTGCAGAATCATAGTAGAACACTGCGTATTTTGCCTTCACCATGCTGCCAACTGTTACGATCATAATGTTTATCTCGTACATTAAGATTGGTTGTTTTATTTTATTGAAAATTGTAAGATAGACAGTCCTTTTGTTGTCTTGCTCGAACTTACTGCAGTTGCATTCGTTATATCACCCCATCGTTGATATTGATATTATTCATGCACAGATTACACTCAAATTACACTCAGCATTGCACAATTGCATGTTATGTTTCTTTAGTAGAGCACAAACCAAGATTTAGATAGTCGAATATCCTTGTTAGCCGACCCAATGATGTGATTTAGGGTTATGAAGTGTTGTAATGTAGAAATTCGGAGGTACTTGATTCTTGGCTTTATCATTAATTTTAATATCTTAGTAAGTTTGCTATAATTCTGGGATGAACTTGACGACGGAGTCTACACAATGATGACTTTTATACCACCCACTCTGCCTGAGAATTGTTTTAGTGTAATTATAGTGTATATATATAATTTGTTTAGCTGTATGAATTTATTGTTTTGTAAATACAGTGTGAATAAATATAAGTAATATATTGCACAGGACAAGAATTGGAGTGGCGGTCGGGAAAGAGGTGGTCCATACCCATCTCAGAGATTTGCACAGGATTTTCCAAGTTTAGCTTCAGGCGGCGATGGTCAGAAGGGTACCATAACAAATGCAGGTGGCCCACCACAAGGTGTCCAAGGTCCACAATCCTTGTCAAAAAATCTAGACAATCAATATGGACCCGGACCGATTCTAAGGCCTCAGAGTAAGTTTAAAGATTCGATTTCGTGTAATGAACCTATTACCTTAAAAGTTTGTTTTATATTTTAATTATGATTTTAATGATGAACTTTACGACGGAGAATTTATTCGTTGACGACTTTTATACCACCCACTTTTCCTGACGAAATCATAATTACACGTAGATATTTGTATCCTTATCACTATAGAGTTGGAGAGAAATCAAAACTGGAGTATTTTTTACAGAATGCATACTTTTTTAAGATTTTAAATTATTGTTAGGCTAATGAATGTTATGGCAATTGTGGTTATGATAAGTAAGCACATTTTGGTTTTGATTTATTTAGCCGAAGGGAGTTGGACCCAGGGGGGCGGACGCGGTATGACAAGACCTCCTGGCCCAGCACCACCCTTAAATGCGCCTGCGAGGGAATTTCAAGGCCCAGGTAATTATTATGCAGTTCAAAGTTTAAGGCTTAAGGCTGTATGTTAGTTTGTTTTATATAGAGCAAATATTAAATTCTGTGATGAACTTGACGGCAGAGATTTGTCAGTGAAGACTTTTATACCACCCACTTTACCTGAGAATTATGAGATATTATGTTATAATTAGGTTCAAAGAAACACATTGATGTTGTTGCTCATCATGTGAACTATCTCTAAAAATAAATATGTAACTACTTAGATCGCGCCAACTTGGGGGGCCCAACACCTCCACCAATGTCTCTGGGCCAGGGAGGCCCAGCTCCACCACCACTAGGAGCGTATCAGATGCCGTATCGTGGGATGATGCCACCACCATATGTAAATTGTTTTGCGTTATTGTTTAAAAAAAATAATCTTACTCTCTATGTGAATGATAAATGGCATACAAAATTTCAATGATGAACACGACGGCAGAGATTAATCTATGACGACTTTTATACCACCCACTTTACCTGAGAAACATTTATATGTCTTCATTTATTGTTAGATAATTAAAATTCTAAGGGGCTTATAAAAATTACGCCATGCTGAATGTTGTTTACTCTGAAGTTTGACCATACCCTGCAACCCACTTGTTTGCAGGGAAGGTCGCAGTCTATCCTTCTAATGTTCAAATTTCGATTCTAACCCCTGTAATAATAAGAATTACAATTGTCCAGTGGAGGTGTCCAGTTTTTATTAGGATTATGGTTTCAGACAATGATTTCAAAAAACAAGATGTGAGCTGCTAACTACTCTCCCTCCCCAAACTACATGGCATAATTTTTGCAGACTTCTCTAGATACATATTGAATCAAAGCATTGGCTGCATTGACGAGGATTCTAGATAGCAATGGTGTATTTAACAAACATTGGTGTTGCTTGACTCGTGCAGATGTATACAAACGGACCACCTCCTCAAGGCGGACCTGGCGGTCCAGGCCCAGGTCCCGGTGGCCCAGGGCCAGGAGTATTTTATCCAGGACAAGGTATGTCTAGGTTTGGAATGCCCATTCCTCCCAGAGCGCCACCACCAACCCCTTCAACCAATCATCCATCAGATGGTCCTAGAGAAATGCAACGTGGTGGCCGTGGACCTCCTCCACCTCAGCAGCAACGTCCCGGTTCCCATTTCATTTCCAATCCGATCATTAAAGATGCGGATTTGAAACGAATGGATGAACTTGGAGTGCAAGATGGCGGTTGGGCAGCTCATCAGGACGACGTCGACTACAACAAGGTTATCAACTTCAGTGATGAAGATGATGGAAGAGAAGGTGGAAAGAAGTCTGCTCCAAGAAATAACACGGAACGAGGCAGGGGCGAGGTGGATCGGAAAGAGGAACCTACCGGCAGAGATCGTGACCGGGGGGACAGAGATCGCGAACGAGAGAGAGATGATGTTCGCACTGATAGAATGGTTGAATCCAATCGACGACCCACTAAAATCATGGAGAGGCAGCCAAGTATTAATGAAAGGGAACGTGAACGAGATCCCAATCTACGAGATAGGCCGGACAGGGAAAAAGATAGAGAAATTATTAGAGATAGAGATCGGGATCAGCGATTTGATAATGTTCTTCCTAAAGATGTTGGAAGATCTAGGGAAGGACCTTATAATTATAATGACAATGAAGAAGATTGGAAGTCACAACAGCAACAATCCGTACCCCCTCCTCACCCTCAACAGCAACAGCAAAGGCGCCCCTATGATGATCAGAAAAATCAAAATTTCGATGGAAGAGATAGGGAGCGAAGAACTGATGATCGAGGTGATCCCCGTCGTCGTCCCAACGATAGAAGACCAGATGATACAGGCGATAATTGGCGAAGGTATTCGGTCACTATTCTTTCTTTTTCCCACGTCGTATGCTTCTGTTGAAGTAGTACTTTTATGTATCGATCGTTATATGTATGTGTATCGTTGTTTGTATGTATTCATATTTTTTCAAAAATTGCTTCACAGCGTTCAACCAAGGCAGTTTGAAGAAGATATTCGCGGAGGGAAAGGTCCTCCATCGCGTGGAAGAGAAAGAGAAGAGACCAGAAATGATCCCCGTGATTTTACCTCTAAAAATCACCCCAGTAATTTGCCCCCAAGATTACAGCGACAACAGTTACAAGCAGCAGGACCTAGTCCCGGAATCGGAAGTGGTGGTGCTTCTCAACCCCCTCCTACTCAGCAACAATTGAATGCCAATCAGAGACAAACACCAAGCCCGGGTTCCTCTGGTGGTAAGAACTGTCTTGGATTACTCGTAAAATTTTACAGTCAAAATTTCATGCATATGTTTCAGTGATGAACCTGACGGCAGAGATTCGTCCATGACGACTTTTATACCACCCACTTTACCTGAGAATGTCTACATAACTATTAACTATTCATGGCAACCGAGTAGCATATATTCAGTACCGGCAAGCTTTCATTTTGACATGTATTTGTAGGGAAAGATAGAGAATTTCAAGGTCGAGATTGGGAGCCAAGAGATAAATTGCAACAGCAAGATAGAAGAAGAATTGATACTGAGTCTAATCGTAAGAGAGATATGGGCAGGGACAGAAGATACTACAATGAGTATGAACCCCGGTAAGCCTTACATTTAATTGTTGGTCACAGCAAAACAAATGTAGATACTTATTATTTGTAACGGTAAGAATTAACTTGAGATTATTTAACCCTTCTAGAAGCGACAGGCATTCAGAGAAGGAGCAAAGTAAGAGCTCAAGGTTTGGTTCCGATTTTCAAAGGGAACGAAGCAAAGAAAGTGATGATCCCAAATCGGGTTCATCATCTACAGGAGGTGGTTCTGGTGGTGCTCCCCCTTCCCGTTCAACCATAGAAAGCTCCCGACCCTCCCCTCCCGGACAAGGAGTAGATACTGAATCAAAAGAATCTTCAAAAACAGATGAATCTGAAGTAACAATAAGTACGAAACCAAAAATGTCGTGGGCAGATGAAATGGATGATGACGAAAATCACCGAGTACGAGAACAGGAAGACTTGTATGTTGCGAGAAAATCAGTCAAATCCAATTCAAATCAGAATCAAGATTTTGGTCCAAGATCCATTCAGAGTTCCGCTTCAAAACCGATGCAAGCACCAACTCAGCCGCCGCCAGATTACTACCCAAAGCAGGAAGAGCGGCAGAAGCGCGTTTATATTCACAAGAATCAGCGCAAAGTTGCTGATATGCAGTCCCAAAAGGTAAAATTATTTGACAATTATCGAACATTCATAAAAT
>JAAXYX010002031.1:0-19343 GCA_036851915.1 Ptenothrix huangshanensis | reverse complement strand
ATTACAAGTTTCGAGTTGGTCTTTTCTCATATCCGACCAATTATTCATCAGAATGATGACGATGAGTCAAGTGGATCTGTGAGTCGCTGTACAATCCAAGAGCACACGGCGATGGAACAAATGTGGTCCTTCTAGCCGATCTCGTCTTACTCACGTGTATGTACCTATCTATTAGTCGCAGGCTGTGCTAAGAAAGGCAACGTTCGTATTATTTTAACATCGTGCATACGTATCTATTTTTTCAAGTGGTGACTAATGCTTTTTTCTCATAAGCTCATTGCATCTTGCATGTCTCAATGATCCTTCGTTCTTACAGCTCACACTCGCATTCGTCTAGATGAGATGACTTATCACCTCTGTTGTTTGTCAATAAATATTAATTATGCGCATTCATACATGCTTCTAGACTGCCTACATCCCTGCTATGCCCGAACGTGTTTTGATGTTCACTGTGGGAACAGTACGTATGGACAATTAACATGTAGATAATTACACCTAACTCTGTAATGCTGACCAGAATGGATCTGGCAAAGGTGGATAAATACGATTGATTTGATGAAACTTCTTTTGCTGTTGCTGCTTTTTTACCAAGAGTACCTATTCTGCATCATTAAAGATGAACTCTAGGTTTTAATTGCAATTGGGTATACCTGGAATAAAAATGTGGCCTGTTCCACTGGCCGATGTGTATCAAGTATAATGTGCTAGTAGAATAGGTCGTAGGGAGGCTTTAGGACACGTAAATGTTGGGCATTATTTATGATCTGTGAGGTGGCTTTTTGTAAGAGGAAGCTTATTTTGAGAACCTTTGGTTGCTAACCTTTACTGTTAACCAGAATCGGTTCTAGGATGCCGTCTTCTCAGCACCTTCGTAGTTATTTATCCCATTATCTGGTTGAAGGCTGAACCTTTCACTGTAATTCCACGCAGGAATGTTCAGACTCATTCATTCATTTCATTGTTTGTAGAGATATTGTGGGTTGTTTCTTCCACGTCACAGTGTGCAGCACGTAGGTACATATATTTGAGTATGTAATTACGTAGACGTATACCTGAAGACTGGGTGGTTTACAACTACAGGACAGGTCGAGAAAGACTAAGGATAAGTACTAGTACAAGACAAGCTTCATACTTCATCACAATAGCAGGAGTAGCATCGTACCTTTATTGCATCCTCCATGCTAGTTCTCAATCTGTGTATACGATTCACTCACACATGTTGAGCCAGGAGTTGTGTGTTGTGTGTGTGTTGGCGCTTAGCTTGCGACACTCAGCTGACTTGTATTATTAGTCACATTACTTTACTGGTGCTGGTAAGTCGCCGCAGGGTTGCGGCACATTTTAGTAACTTGTAACATGGATGTGATGAATCAACCATTAACTTGTTTTTTGATCGATTTAATTAGACGTAGAATTTTAGCATTATTTTGTGGGTTTAGCAAATTATATGCAGGCAGAAATTAATTATCGGCTAACCTTGTATGAGTGCCTACTTTTAATTTTGGTAATCTGCTTTCTCGGAAAGCTAGGTAGCCGTCCTATTGGATTGGACGGTTTATTTTCTAGATGTGCATAGTAAGCACAGCCAAAAAATGCACAACGTGGGTTGGAATTGTTATGCTTTTGTCAGAGAAATCGTAGGCTAATGGAAGACATCGAGAATTCTTTTAATTGAACGTCATCTTCGAATGTCTTGCTATTTCCTTATGCGCGATGCATCACGATAGTCTGTGATTTTGTAGTCACTTTTTTTACTCCATCAGACCAGACGTTTGAGTGCGATGAGTAATACCGAGATGTATCACTTCTCCATAAAATGCTTTTGGAGAGACTACTCGTTATCGTTTAACAAAAAATGTATAATTGGAACAAATATTTGTGAAGATATTGAAATAAGAAAAGGATAAACAATTACTTAATAGAACGTAATAAGTAATATTGGGAATACAAGCGTGTGTCCTGATGTTAGGAACGTATGAGCCATTGGAAAAGTCGATCTAATGAATCAGTACATAATATGCATTTCTTTTGTAGCATTTATTCATTCAAATACTAATTCTCATTGATCTACAATTTCTTTCGACTTTGAGCTGCACGAAGCTGATTTGAATTATATTTCGGTAAGAGTAAAACTCCTAGGAGCTTTACATACTAGTTTGGGACTTCTAAATTGTGCTCCCGATTGCTGTTTTCGCTTGTACAATTCTTGTTATTATTAATGCTTTTTGCTGTACTCTTACCTCATAGAGTTTAGTATTATCTTTTCCCAGTAAGTGGAGATATTTGATAAGCAAATATTTTCAGACAAAAATTGCAGTGTGCACACGTGGTTGTAATTAATGCATGGAGATAGTAATTGCCCTAAGTTGACGTCGCTATAAAGGCAAAAAATAATAGGTAGGTATGTACTGGTATTTTTTTGTAATATGGCTTGAGGAATTTTTGAGAGGGATTTCGAAGAAAATATTTTTCATGGCAACTTGGTTTAGATTGGTTCAAATAAGGACGCATGGAAAAGTTGAAGGGTTACTGACTGCGTTGGTCGTTGGCTCCTTGGGTTGTTGTTGTTGTTGGCTACATTTTCAAATGGGTTGTAGATGTTCCAGGTAGTGAGTTGAATTGGATAGCAGTTACTTGGAATTATGCTGTGTTGTTTAAAATTTTAAAACTGTCTTGAAATATTATGAAGTAGTCAAAACGTTGGAAACTGAACTTTTATATGCTTACTGTAGCTTATAGAGTATATCTTAAAGTTTTGGGAATGGAACCAACCGAAATGTGTGAGGACTGGCGGTAAAGTTTCAGGACAAGGTTTCTTACCACGTTTTTACATGTTCCGGCCAACTGACTCCTAAAGTTACATTTTGTCATATATAGAGAATTACAGAATCTTAACATGGGGTTCATGTGTCCACTGTGCCTGCCTTACAGAAGGGCCAAGGAAATAGTTTGTAGATCAGCGTGGCAATGATATACAGACAAAGGTTGTATAAGAAGGTTTATCTTACTCACGCTACAGGAGAAGGAAGGGATTCGTCAGTATGAGGTACCTTAAACGTACAATCGTGAGAGGAATTATTGTAGAAAAAAAGTACCTTCTACATTTCTGTGTCAGGTACATAGACCGATGCAGCTATTGCTGTTACATAAACACGAAGGTTTCCTCATTGTTATGTTGAGGTGTTATGGATCTAACGTGGAACAAAACGTAGCGTAATAGACAATTCCATTCACTCTTTGGCGGGCTCTTGAAGGAAGCTTGTATTGAAGAATGGTGCCGCGGCAAGGAGAAACGTGGTTACATATGTATGTGTGCTGTAAAATTTGAAGGAGCGTGTATTTTCCCTTACTCAAGGGTATTTTAAAGATGTGGAATAGTACGTCCTTTCAGGCATTCAATAAACCTAGTATGTACAGTTGCGTAGTACAGCTCAAAACGGTCACAAGTATCATGGATAAAATGAAAGACATTCGTAGGGTTCGGAAAGACGAAAAAAATTTACTATCGGAGAAGGGTCGTTTTGGTAGTATGGAAAACATCTGGAGCACGAGGGACAGGCCAGAGTTGCAAGAAAACGGAAACTGAATTGACCTCGATTTTCGAAGTCCTTTCAAACCTAACTGTAGCGTGGGGGTCATATTTGGTTTTGGTTCTCATGTCTCAGTTATGATAGAAGGCATGTACATTCTGTACATCAAATTACAAGTTCAAGTTGTCGACAACAGCGTAACAAAATTTTGACATGGTATCAAGCTTTGATGGTAATATTTTATTCGCTTTCTCCGGCGGCTGTGACATTTATGATGCTGTACGTAGTCTATTTACAATCACCTCTGAGGACTATTTGTTTCGGAAGAACTGAAAGCATGGGTGTGATGTGGCATGTGTTTCTGTGTTCGGACTTTGTCACTTGAAGTGGAGTACCTACTAAATTTACACTGAAGCACAAAAGTACTTCATTCGTAAATGATAAATTTGGAGAGATGTATATATATAGATATATATATTTGTGGACGGACATTTATATTAAACCTTTCTACATT
Source organism: Ptenothrix huangshanensis (assembly GCA_036851915.1). Lineage (NCBI taxonomy): Eukaryota > Metazoa > Arthropoda > Collembola > Symphypleona > Dicyrtomidae > Ptenothrix > Ptenothrix huangshanensis. The sequence continues at coordinate 15,299 of JAAXYX010002031.1, read as the reverse complement.
CTTGTATGTGTTCCATACAAGCTCTGTTCATGCCCAATTATTCCTTGTTTGGGTAAATTATAATTGACTGGTCTCCGTTGCTTGGATTACTGTTTCGTATTTGTGATTGTCGAGTCTGTTCTGTTGCGTGTTCGTAATAGTCATGACTAACTAGGGATTATTAAGAATTCACCAGCGCTGCACATATAGCTGAGGGTTCGGTGAGTTTTACGATGTGAATCGGTTAAACTGTTCATGAATGACGAAATGAAAACTTTCTTTTTGTTATCCAGCTTGTCAGCAGCTTGATTTTCATTTTGTTTTTATCTTTCTACACTGCAGCACAAACAAGTTGAATTAGAATTAGGACATCCTCTGATACATTGCCGTGCCGGAAGTTCCTGCTGCATGAAGTATTCATCCTGATGTATATGTACCCAACCAATACTCTTGAGCATATTTGGTTTCATGAGCTTTACGTTTCAAAGTATTGAATTATTTACTCGTAGTTGTAGTTATTTATTTAGGAGTATTTACTGTTGCTTTTAAAATTTTTGAAGGTATAGTCAGTTTCAGGTTATAAGTAGTATGTAATTAGAAGATGATATTGTATACGATTTATTGTGGCAGGTATGACCGTAAGACTAATTTTTATGTGCTTATCATGCATAGTAACGGCATACGGACTCCAAAATATAATTGACACATTGACAGTAACCCATTAATCATCTTGTGTAGGAGAGGGTTCCCGTTTCAAACGATTAAACGTTTTTTCGTTAAATCAATGCTAAAGATAAGACATAAACATCGGGTGTATCCTGTCACTGTTTACGTGATATTACTACATGTTTGAACCGAACCTGTTCGATTCATGTGTTGCATGCGTACATGCTTATCCTGAGATATATTGGGGTACGATCTTACGTGCCTGTACATTGATTGGACTAATTATTTGAAAATAATAATCGTCAATCTAAGTTACCTTAAATGATTGCATTCCAGCCCAGGTCAAGTGGAAATGGATTGTGCAGTGCAGTAAAAAAAATGCAGCTGTTACTCAAACAAGGGCTTTTAATTAAACATTAGGAACTCAAAATTACTCAAATCAACCTTAATTGGAATGAATAGTTTATTATTATTTAATTATTCTATAGAGCTCATTTCAAACCCTTTTATTATCATCTACATACACTTTCAATTAGAAGCATCCACTAGAAATTGCCGTATAAATACTTCGACAAACGATGTGTCACTTGTTTGATACAGTATAAGCACATCGTTCCGACGGGATAAACTTTTGTGTGGAATGGTGCATCAGTTCAAATTGGAATCAGTCTTGTCTTGCCATTGGCATTGGATATGGCCTGATTTTGACGTTGCACTCAAGTTGTTGAGCTTATTTCATTTAAAGTCGTTGTTTCCATGTCCTGAAACTGCCATATAGGAACGCTGTCCATTGCAATGTTACAACGTTCAACAGCGTTGTTGTTGGCCTGAAAGACTAATGTAAAGTATAATGGCTCGAGTCGACGGAAAGCAGTGTGATAATCAAATACTCAACATTTTGTTTTATCTGTACTAGACGCAAAGTCAGCAATGTCTGTGTTTTTCGTGCATGTAATCGATCTACAGTTGGAATGGTCAGATGTTTCCACAAGTGCATTTTTGCCGGAAAAAAGCATATAAAGCATGATTTACCTACGTTGGGCTCAATGTTCAGTGTGCGTAGGCAGGCAGTCATTTCGCTCGCCACTAATAAATTGATTGAAGTTGAAGATTGAATAAGTATGTAAAATTATATGCCCGCAGAACCTTAACTGTTTAATTGGGTGGATGTGTATGTGGCAGAATGTTGTTGGTTGCAAAGCCATAAATTTTTTCTACTGATATGAATACCATTTTTCTGTGTTACTGGAGGATTGCAGTAAGGCGAGGGACGAGGTTGTTTTCTGATTACGAGCTGCTGCGTTGAATATGGATTTAAATTTCACAGAACCCGGATAATCTGTGCGTGTAGTATCTGTGGCTAGAAGGTGAAGCAAACGTACGTTTATCTGAATATGTATTACTGGGATATACACTACTGGTTGGTGATTAGTAACGAACGAAAAATATTTTCCCACCAGTCTTAAATGCTGACCTTTGTCAACTTGAGGTCACCGTGAATGACAAACGATAGAAAAGTCGCCTCAGTAATGCATAAAGGTCTTCTCATCCGCTGCTTCTGCAAAGCTGATAAAGAATGAATACATTTTAAATGAAACGTAAGTAATAACTGTCCTGTCCAGTCTGGTAGATGGGCTTTGGGCTCCTGGTATTTGTATCAGTTGTTGTAGCATTTGTAGTTAGGTAGTGGTAGTAAAAAGGCACCCATTGGTTGTTGGGCTCTTGCAGACGTGCTTTGTTTTATCGAGTCGGACGTGAAATATGAGCCATGTAAGAACTGTTGGTTATTTTAAATCTTGAACCAGAAAAAAAACATAATTTTTACAATCTGAACTACTGACTCCTGCCTTTTTCAACTCATTTTTATAGATAGAGTTTTTGTTTCACATTCATAACGTTTGGGAAAATAAAATAGTGTTTGGGGTTTGTTGCATTGGGCCTAAAGTTTGGGGTTATGAAGCAGGCAGCCAACCATTATTCGTCAGTTTTTGAAGTCATATATGAATTCTTTTAATCTGTACATGCTTTGATGGGTGGGTGTGGAAGAACCACAAATTGGCTACCATGATTTATGCCTTATAAAGAATAGTATTGTTGTAGGAAAGGTTGTAGGGATGTACACTGATGATGTAGGTACACATAAAGTGTTCATATTGATGATAAGTTATGAATCAAAATCATTCCAATTAAAGTTTGGTACTCTGACCGAATCGCACCTCCACGTGTTTACCATTCAAGATCCCGACCCACGCTTTGGATCAAGTCTGGTGGGGTATCGTAATTGTTGGGGTTGGGGCAGTGCCGCGAAATTTTCTATGTGCTCATGTGTGCGACTTAACTTGACACGACTTCTTTTCATTGTTAAACCATAATATTATAATAATATTGAGTGGTTAGGCTGTCGGCTTGAGATGTAGTAGTTGGTTTGGTAGTACTGGTAAGGATCTATGGAACCACTGTGTTGCACATGCTTGATGTGAGGAACGGAAGAAAAGAAGAAAGTATACGTAATTGCTGAGACAGAGTCGGCAGAGCACATGTTATGCAAAAGTTAAAAGAGTATAGGAAGTAGTTTTTTTTTACTGAATTTTACTCTGTTGTAAATTTTATCTCTACACTCTGCTTTGTAGACAGGAAAAAAGTACGTAGCAAATGAGACTACCAGCACGACGAGCAAGAAGCAGATTTGTGTGAGTAGGAGAAATGTTGGTATGAAGTACATGTTCATTACAAAATTCATTTGGTGTAATAATGAATGAGAAGCCATGTTTTAGTGCGAAAAGTTCGTCTTTGTATGTCCTTGAGTTTTTATTATTCTCTTGTTCTTGGTACATTTCGTTCACCTCACGAAAGAGCAGAGCAGGCAGACGAAAACTTGAAGGGTTTTTCACTCGGCATCGAATGAATGCTCCTTCTACGAGTGCACACAACCCTGATTACTCTTTAAAAGCTACCACCTCCAGATTTTTTTGGATTCCAGAGAACCACCTCGTCTCTCTCTCTCTCTCTCTCTCTCTCTCTCTCGCTCGCTCGCTCACTGCCTCTTTCTCTCTCTCTCTGTAGATCTTTCATGTATGCTAGGAGGCAAGAAAAATGTTCCGCGCGTAAGGAAAATATATTACAACGACGTTGCACTGCCCTTCCAACTTACAATCAGCCAAGTTTTGTTGCCTATCTTTCCGCCTCAACACCTCTCTTTGCATCACTTAGTAAAGAAGCGTCGATCTCCGTTCAAACTCAGTATGATCTCTACGTCCACGTTCGACATTCCGTCAAAAGCACCTGAGGGCACTAAACCGTCAAAACTGAAAACGGCCTAATCAGTTCCAATCTTAAATAGATGCTTATCATTTAGTAGCCCTTCGGGTTCTTGAAACTTTCAGCCCCATCATCATAGTCGGTCTAGTACATTACCTACATTTTGTGTAGTCAACAAGCATCGTAGCTTTTGACTCTTGTATTTCAATTTGGTTATTGATTTATAAGCAAAATGAAAATGACTCAGATACTTATTTCAAGCACTGGTACTGACTTACTACCTATCAACTAATTATTTTTAAGAGGTTCTTTCATGTACAAAGGTTAAGAAGTCCTAATAATAGTAAATTTTTAGTATTTGGAGCTCTTGCTCCAAATGAATCCTTTATGTTTAGGAAGGATTTCGGCTACGTTCAATGGTGTTCCAAATGTGACCCAAAACTATTTTTAGAGTACCTTGGCTAAAACAGGTGGTTAAATTCCCCGAAGGTACATAATCCGTGCCTCAGATATACTAAAACACTTGTTAAAAAATAACTCAGCATTCAAGAATCAAGCGCTTTCAGCAGCACTGAGATTTCTTGGTTCGAGCTTACAATTTTACAAATACTGTAGTTTTGTTCCCATGGCGGATCAATTATCAGTTAAGAAACTGGAGTAAGTCGATATTTCATATGTACGGTTCAAAGCTGAAACTATATGGTAGTTTGACGTCCTGCGTGTGCTTTGATTATACAAATTTGCATGCATTAAAGAAAATATCTTATTTTTATAGCGCGATCGTCCTATTTGCAGACCTTTAAAGAATCAAATAAGCCAATCGTTTGATTATGAACTGATAGCGCGTAAATGCTTATATTATGTATATGTGAGTATTGTCGAATTTAATGGGCTTACGTTTCCCTTGTTTGTTCATCCTGTCCTAGTTTCTGTACGTAACTGACGTATGTAAGTCGGACGATACCAAAACAATTTTTGAAACAACTGAAAGGTCAGCTAAATGGTTAGCATTTGGGAAAAACTGAGTGCTACAATAATCGTGCGCGTTCTTCATCTAGTTATTGTGTCCTGTTGTCGCGACCAATCCTTTTGTCGTTTGTCTATCGTGGCTGTAAGTGTTTACGGATTTCCTGAATTAGTATAATCACATTCAACACCTTGCGTTTGTAAGATGTTGGATGGTTATATTTTGATAATGTAGGTATGAGTATAAGGTTGCGTGATTCGTCACTAATTTGTACGAATGCTATTTTTACAGTCCACACGTATACATGTCGTGTGTATTGTGTAGACTACAGTTGGAGTAAAGAAACACCAGACTGGCACCTGAACTTGTGAGCTACGTATTAAAAATGCTGGTAGGAAGTTGTAATACCAGTTGGTCCCAACATTGTTCAAAAAATCAAAAAGCTGTTAGGGTAGCAGTTGCGGAAAAATCACCTGCTGGCTTTGTTTTAAAATGAGTACGATAGTCCATGTCGACATGTAAAGTAGCTTTGCTTTTTGTATTGAGGTTGAGACGAGACTGTTTTCAGCATAATTCTAATGCTAGGAGTAAGGAATATAAATAGCAGTGAGGGTGGAGGGAAAGAGTGGTAGTTGACAGCGATATAAAGTAGGAAATAATATGTACTGAAAGTTTTAACAGTTGGGACATGTTTCCCAAAAGCTCCGGAACGAGTAAAAAGGGTAGGGAATTTTTAATAACAGACAGGTGGTTAGCGCGTGTCCAGGACGCGTAATTTTCAGGCTGAGCACCTGTTCACAATGTGTGTGTACTATCAATGATTCAAATTAGAAACGATGGATTTACTACTTACCTTGTGGACTACGATGATAGGGCAGGAAATAGTTCACCTGATTCCTAAAAGCGATCATTTATGTATCGACATCGACGGAGTGGTTGAAACAGTGCAGCAGCGGCTGTTTTGTCGATATTGAATTAATATCCTCATTTAAAAAAATGTAAGGTGACATAGTGGAGGGAGATAGTGTAGACAAAGGACAGCTTTTAAATATAGGAAATTGTAGTTGAGGATCATTTTGGAAAACAATACGCTGTGTGAAGGGTACATTAAATGTAGGCACCTGTTTTGAATAGTGTGGATACGATGAAGCTGAAAGGGAGAGGAAAAAAAAGTGGCGCGTTGTATGTATCGTGCTGCATGTGTAGCAAGGCGACGAGAACGGGTGGGAGGTGAGCGGCAAATGATTATGATAGCAGGTGAAAATGTAGGATGGAAGTATTGAGAGCCTTCTCCCTTACTGACTGGTAAACAATTGGTTTTAGACTTCTCTGTCAGTTTTTCTACCTTAAGAAAGCTGTCCCCTAAGGTTAAAACAGATAAATGAAAGACAGGAGCCCTTTAGCTACCAACAGACAGCAGGCCTACCTTGTGTGATATAACTAGTTTATGTCAACTGGTTGCAATGTCCAACTTTGCCATAAAATGTGCGGTACTCCAGACAGTACTGTAAACAACATGATACATCATTTGTGTAGTACGTGCAGCTTCTACTCTCGGTCGTGGCTCAAAACAAGATACAGATTAAAATTGAGTTTGTAAAGTGTCTTGACTTGACTTAAAAATGTAACCACGCATGCTCTGATAGATTGCTTTTAACTTGACGCTTGTTACAATATTTAAGTGATATTCTTATGATCCTCTTGGCTTTTAAAATCATTATGATTGACAGACGTATTAGTGTGGCTTTATCGCCACCCCATTGATACTAATGTAGACTACTTTTGTTTGAATGGATAACGTCATGCTATCAATTTCCCAGTAAATTCAGTGTCGGATTCAAAAATATTTTTTCGCTCGATAAATATTGTACTGAATAGCATGCGAATTCGTGGATAGATGTTGAATTCGCGTAGCCAACTTTTCGGATTTCGGAAGCGGAAGCGCTGGGAAAAGTATTCGCGTACGAGGGTACATACATGTTTCATAGTTTGTAGTTGTGTAATAATTGAGATGAAATGAACTTGCTGCGTGCTTGTATTTCGTGTGGCGTATGGGAAATGTGTAGGAGCCAAGCGAAAAGGAAGGAAAGGAGAGATGTGGAATGGAATGAATATATAGGTTGTGTTTGGTTTCAACTCCTACTCTTTCAACAACTCCCACACCTTCAGTCATTTTTTTTCAATTTTTGGATGAGGATAAAAAGCTTGATTTGGGATAGTATGTGTGTTTCTTTTGCTCTATGTCTGTACTGTCTGTGTATTGTGTATGGATGGTTGTGCATGGTTGGTTGGTTGGTTGGTTGAACGGAGGAAGAGTGAGACAGAAGAGGAAACCAGACTTTGGCAGACTGAAACTACTGAGAGTGAAACATCCCCGTCCGCCCCCTTGTAGACGGTCGGATCGATAAACGCTTTTCTGCCCTTGAACTGCCCTTGCTTGAACACATGTCCTAGGCCTACTAGATTTCCCATGTTAAAAGAGTTTCTACGTTAGAGTCTCCCAGTAAGTGTTGTAGTAAGTGTCAGTTCACGGATGGGCCAACTGCCTGTAAGCTGGAAAGGAATTCAAACGACTCAACCGGAATAGAAGACCAAGACCAGCCAAACCAAGCCAGACCAAAGCATCATGTCCCTATAGCTCAATATGGAACTATGTATCTGGGTGTATTTATGTAAGTCTGCAGGAATTCCTGGGGGAGCTTCCAATAACTACGTCAAATGTTTAGGAGGGGGCATGCAATCTTACCGAGTATGAAAAATCTGGCGACTCACAAGAAGTGGGGAGTAGTCAGGTCAAAATAACGTTACGGAAGATTTTCGTAAGAAAAATACTGTTTAAGATGACTGTTGTGTGGATGCAGATCAGGATTTTTTGGCAAACAAACTATCTTTTTGTCCGTGGTTGTGCCATGGTTTTGTGGGGAGTCGGATTTAAGATGACGTAATTATTATGAGCTCCCTCGTCTGAGCAGAGCAGAGCAGACTCTGTTAGGTTGTACGGTAGACATACGCTGAATTGACTGAATTAGTGTCTTTGCGCCTATCTGCGTCTGATCGTGATATGTCTGGAAGTCTGCATTCTGCCTTTCTATACTGGTAGACATAGAGAATCTATATCTGCTTGGGTTTGTATTTCTGTAAATGTCTGACTTCCAGAGGTATACTAAGTATACGAGTTTTTATAAGTAATGAGTATTTTATTACATACTCACATGTATAGTGTTGCTATGATAGAGCGATACTACATGCTACATATATGAGGACTCGGCTCAATGAGTATGAGATGTGAACGTAGTGTAGCTGGACGTAAAAGTGGATGCGAGCGAGCGACTTTTGGTTTGTATTGTCTGAGCATCTTTTCCTCTGCCTCCTTTGTCACACACACTCCTCTGTCTGCATCTCTCCCTCGCTCTCATCATACTCTAAAATGGTTGATCAAAGTCTGTGTATCTGTGGCGTGTGTAAGGAAAGGGAATTGCTTACATGCAAAAGTCATGTTGTTTATTCGTACCACGTCGGATGACTATGAGTCTCGTTGGCTGCATTGCTGGCTTACTCGCGTGCTTGGAATGTCTTGGCTTGCATCTTCCACAGCCACAGCTTAGCGTGAATCACGAAAAACAGACGGAATGAAGTATAAAAAGCGAGGGCCAGTAGGAGACACACCAGGCCAGGCCAGGTAGGTATGTTCATTTCTTCTATCTGTCAAGATGTGAAGCGTTGAGCACTAGTAGTTTACAATGATATACATACCTAGAGCTATATCTTAGGTAAGTTCCTGGCTTAGCATGTGCAGTCCGTCTCCTTATGTATGTGGTTATGGATTTGTACGTATTGTATATTCTTGCGTAAGTTAGGTAGTTGTGGTGTTTGCTCGTTGTTTTGTTTCTTTTTTCGACAACCTTCCGCACGCGACAAGAACATGAAAGTGAATAGTTAGAGCAATTGGTGGATAATGGACAGCAGACCAACAATGCTGACTCTGGGTGTATTTTTATGAAGCGTTTGGGTTGTGTGAATGCGCGCTGCGAAGGGTGGACAAATGCATATCATTTCTTTATTATGGCTGAGTTAAGGATTTGAAGAGAAGGATAGGTAGGTGTGTAAGTTACATATTTTTGAAACGAAGGAACAGCTGGTTAGTTGGACAATAGTAGTTGACCCATGTACATACTTCGTTCGTGGAAGATGAAAAAGGAAACGGAAAAGATTTTGTAAAAAGTCTTTTCAATGTCTACTGAAGATTTGTATGTGTTTGTTACTCAAGAATGAAAACGCTGAGCGTGTTAAGTTGGATCACGTCATGCGTGAGCTTATTTCACTGAATAAACGTAGGTACCTACCTACTTTTAAAACGTTGAGGTGTACACATCTACTTGAAATGAGTCTAAGCGACTGGGCTGACGAGTACGACGATGATCCCTCTTGAACAATAATTATTATCTAAAAAAATCAGCTGCTCCTCGTTCAGTTCCTTTTTGATTCTATTTAAGATTAGATTGTAAAGGCAGTTGATTCAGTAAATACTATTTGGGTATACGGATCAGAACAATTATGAGGAAAGTAGGAGGGAAGAGAACATCCACAGTTTTCCGATTCTCTCTTCAAAGAGTCTCAGAAATACTGACCTTAACTTTAAAAAAAGTTCTTTCATCCTATGACTAATAAAAGATTAAAGGTTGTGTAATATTTGGCGGTTAGACGATACCATACGGCACAGCTGTGTTCTAGAGCTTAAACCTAAATACTAAAATATAATAGCTGGTGCAGGTTCTTTTGCTTTCCGACACGATGGCTTGCGCTCTTCCTTCTGCATGTTCGTCGGTTTTTTCTCGAATTCCACCTTCTATTTCCTTTCCCCAAATTTATGTCTATTAAATTATAGGTCATGTTCTGTTTTATACGTCCTGTGCCCTATCGTCTAACTTGTGACATTAAAACATGCATCTCCTGCAATGATTGTCCTTACTCTTCTCGTGCTTTGAAAATCAAGACGTAATTACTTATTATTTTAGCGTCGGTTTACATGTTGCTCAATGGATAGTATTAGTCATCCAGCTTCACCTCTTTTCTCGGGAACGTTACTTATATTTCGCATGTGTACTTATTCCTAAAATAGCTGTTATAATCAAATCATATTAAAAAACGAAATGAAATCCGTGCAGTAATATCTGATACTTATTAGGCAATCAATGTTGTTACATTTATTCGTAATCCTTGTACTGCCTTTCATTGTGAGGTAAGGTCAGTGGAAGTGAATTGGAAAGAGGATCGTCAGACTATGATTGTAAATGAATGCCTAAAGATGTTAGTGTAGGAGAGGACAACGGGTCAAAACTTTGAATATATCTTGTTAGGTTTATGCTAGCCATGTGTGGTGTGATATTTGTTTATCATCATTGGGGAAGCAAGTGGAATAAAAATACGAATTAGATTGCCGTTCGTTAGTTCCAAGTTCAAGAACATGAAAACACAGGAAGGAAACCTCTCCCGGCATGATTAAACAGATGATAAAAAAATTGTCCTCTATTGAATGTGTAAAGCATTCAAGAGTGGTGGATTTTTAAATTGTAAACTGTGTATGAGGATGAGGATTCAGACAGTATGGTTTATAGAGTGGAGTGCGAGGCAGTTGAGCTGGTGGAATATTTCGTTGAAGTTTTTAGTGTGGCTAGACGAAAAGTTTAAAATAGCTCTCTCAGCTCATTCGAATGTATGCTCAGACAAGTAACTATCTATCATGAAATGCACTGGTTCGGTTAGGAAATGTAATTTGGAACGTGCTCCCACGCACAAGGAGCTGAACTAAAAGCTGTAAAGTTTAGGCCAGATTATACAAACTCACACTATACAGATTAAATTAGTACGTGTATATTATAAATAGCTGGTACGTGAGTTATACTTTTGCCCTTTTGGCAAACCGTAGAGTAAAAATGGACACAAATCGTTTTAGTCTTTGTCGTTCTAAGTTAGGTTTGTGAAGTAGTTTTCAATAAATTCTCTCTTCGTGGATAGTTATGGGGATGATTACTCTACTCAGCACTCAACCAGTTTTAAATAGAAACAAATGTATGGATGTACTTAGATACATCTGCACTTGGTAATGAAACCTTGGTCTTGCATATTGTTAAATGTAGGAGCATAAGATGGTTTGCATCGTGAATTACCTTCATTTGTCTACATTTTAAAGAATAAATTGCCGATGATTCTTGATTAGAATTTGTAGTCAGTGGCAAAGTTTGTCCTGTCTTAATTTCCAGGGTAAAAAGGCGTCAATAGAAACTAAGGTGAGCTACCTAAGTTGTTCACATTTTGAGGTCTACAAGATAGCATACTGGCATAAAGGACATGGTTGCGTAATGATGGTAACGAAAAACCTATATGAATATCTTCCTCACTGTTGGCGTAGAAAGAGAGAGTACCCATTGGCCCATTAGTAGTAACTGTAGACTGTAGGGATGATGTGTGGTAGTGTAGACACTATAAGCGTCCGTACACAATGTATCTCGCGACGACACATATGAATGAGCTGTCATGTGATTTTACGAGCAAGGTTGAATGTAAACGTCAGGATACCGATGCCGTCAATGACAGGCGGCGTTATTCGTCGTCCTTAAAATGTAACATGTGCCATAAAATAAACCTGGATCGATATTTTATTCGCAGAAAAGTAAAATTAAGAATCATGCTAATTTGGATACTTTGTAACTGTACTTGATTAAAAGATGTATGTAGATATATACCTAATATATGGTACTCGATGGATGAAGTTTTAGTTAATTTTGGTTGCAAAAGAACATTCATATGTCATGTACATGGTTATTAAATAAATATAATTATGTGCATGCTTCAATTTTCAAGTAATGAGTTACGTGACTTGTCAGTTGATATTAGATATAATAAGTTGGAATAATTCTTTTTTTTACAGGCGGCAATACTCCAACAAACGGCGGAGTACATTTATCAGCTTCAACAGGAAAAGAATAAGTTGGTTCAACAAAATTCACATCTGAAGCGTCTCGTAGTATCTCAAAATGGTGATGGAGCTTCTGGAGGAAATGTATACTCTTCTCCTCACTCGCCGGCGGTTGAAATCCCACCGACAATTGTTAAGCGACGAAAAACTGCTGACGGTAATCATTTGTTTTTAAATCGACAATATATAATTAACTATAGGTGTAAGCAGTTCAACGCTGTTGTAAAACTAATCACATAAATATAGTCTGCGTCGAATTCATCGCAACCTCGTGCATTTTATCAGCGCAGCATTTCCAAGATAATGAAATTTCCGCTCTTTCATTCATTCATCCATTCAGTGATTCATTCATTAGCAACGAAAGCTTCTCTATCTTGAGGATAATCCAGACTTGGAGTAAATCGTACTGCCGCGTACAGGTATAGGTAGTGAGTCGTAAAAGAAGAATCAAAGTGATAGGTTACTGCAGTAAGCATGAAATGTAAGAATGAGTGGAATAAATTTGTGTTTTGCAAAGTTGTAGAGAAACATGTAGTAAAACTTGAGCAGGAAGAAAAACTATGAAATGATCGAATATGTACGCAGACACATGGTGCTGAGAAGTGATTGAAAAAAGTTGTTTGCATTTGCAAGCATGTTTGCCGTATGCAATGGCACTGGAATGACTGTTTTGCTTTTTGGAGTAGGCATTCAACATTCCATTTGGTCTGTGAACTGGTTTGGTCTTGGAGCTGAATTCTATTAGTACGCTCGAGTAAAATTCTGGATCGGTAAGGAGTAAGCACGAGGTAGTAGATTATATGGCGATTATGGGCGGGCAACAATGACTACACTTGGTATCCTCTTGACTTCAAAACGTCTTTGTAATGATTGGTTTGAATGATTCAAAGTGACGGCAAGGCTGGATCATAATTATTAGTTTACCATTACCATGTAATATCAACCTTGCAATTTTTTCTAACTCGTACGATATTTCCTTTATACTGAAAAGAATAGTTGCAGCAACTGTTGCAGTTTCATATCGAACGAATGTACAATTAGATGATTATGTGAGACCAGCTATATATATATAAGTCTACACATTGCTCAGACAGACATAGACTACAATGTATCGCAGACATTACGATTTAATAGTTGTCTCGAAGTTTAAGATAATTATAACCATGTATATATAATTATCTTTCTGTACCCTCATACCTGAATGTGTCAGTGGGTTAGTCTTTATTTATTCGTTTTCTAAGTGTAGGCGTATGGAAACCGCCAGATTCAGTAGTAGGTAGATTTAGTCATGACTTTTAGGTGGGCAGAGTCACAAGTTTTGTACACTTTAGCGGCAGGTCATCATTTTACTCACTTCCCCAACAGCGTGTCTTTAGTTATTGCTTAAAATAACGGACTCATTTCCTTTGTGCATTAGTTTGCAGGCGTTGGCCGTTACTTTATTAATCCTGATTTTTTTCATGTTAAAAACTCAAATTTTATAAATAGTCAATATAATGGAGAAAAAATGATAATTTTAAATCCCCTTGATTTATTATGGAATAATTGCGCTGCATTATTTGCGCACTGCATTTTTTTGGCACTGTCTGGTCTGCTGTCTGCCCACAAATAGCTCAGTGGCTTCACGTGGCGTACATATGTAATCCATATAAGTATTTCTTATGCTAGACGTTGCCGTGGTCATCGAGTTTCAATGTGAACATTATTATCACACAAACTACCTGTGTCTGTCTGAATGTTCGTAGTATATGTAGGGACAACTCAATTATTAGAAGTTTTGTACCTGTGCGTTGACTATGATTTTTGGGAGGAGCTTCAGGTAGAAAATAACTTTACTTACCACCGTATAGACGATTGCACTCTACTGTGTGTACCGAGTAAAGTTTTTTACGAGTGTAATTTACTTTATGTACTCATCATTTGTATAAAATGTGGCCTTAGAATAATTGCGTCTGGTCTGGAATTTTGTCTGACTTTTAAGCGTTTCCCTCGATAGTGTTCTATTCTCTTTACAGCTGTATTTGCAGTGTGTAATTATAGTATAGTGCATATGTAAGCATGGGTAGTAAGGAATTGTGCTGAAGCATGGAGCAAGGAAAGTTGAATGCGTAGTTCAGCATTTGAAACGATTTGTTTGTGAGACTGCTGAATGTCTGGTCTGGCTAGGGGAAACTCTTGGAAGAAAAAATTGAGTAACTTTGATAAAGTTAAGTTGGTAGTTGTTGCAGAAATATATTTGTGATCATGTGATCCGACGCAGTAGACAAGCGCTTAGGCTTGTCTACTTCCTTCCTGGGTTATTCTTGCGCAAGGATAGCAGATACCCTAAATGTTGATTTTGAGAATGTACTGGTGTTACTGGTGCAAGTGTACATGTATATGCTATAGCTATCGGCTGAGATGGAGCTCCCGAGCTGGAGCGGAGTGACTGAAGAAAAACTGTAATAATAATATTATTATGGCAGAGTCGAAAGTGTACGCAACATAGGTAAGGAGGAGAAGTAGTAAACGTAAGGGCAGGCAGACTACGCCGACTACGGTGAATTGGGAGAATCTTGACTGGATGATAGTAGAAATAGAATGGCAGAGCATAAAGCACGGCATACGGCTGGCTTGAACTTCCCCGAGAGAAACTATGAAGGAAAGAATATATGAATGTGAGTCGTGAGTAGTAAGTGCATTTCGGATTGGGTGGAGTAGAAGGAGAAAAATCAATAGGAGACGTCGCGTCGCAGCTTATCGAGCAATGAATTCGGTACGAAAAACGCAGATCCTCCGACGTGTTTTTTCTCGAGCTGCCTCAAATTTATTGTTGAGTAAGTAACCCGTCTCGGTTTGCGTTCGCTCAATGGTGTTTTACAACTTGCGAGCTTTTTACTACGACCTGATCGTAAAACGAGGTGGAATCGATCCATTTTACATTTCATTCCGTGCCCTTTCCACTCCTTTTATGTCGGAGGTGGTCTCGAACAGTTCTCTTCCGTATGCGAAAATAATTTTAGCCTCGTCCCTTACGAGCACAACTCCAACTTCCTAATGTTCCAAATGTTAACGAAATATACCTTGAGGTTTTCCTTTCATTCGTGATGAACCAGCATTATTGCTCCCGCGATTTATTATTTATTCTCCTTATATTTACGCTCGCGTCAATTATTTTTCTTTCCTATGCCTCGTTTACTTCTTCACCTTTTCATTATTTCATACTCATGCCATGCCCGCCATTTCTCGTCAATCTTAGTTGAGGACATAACTTCATAAAATGAGTTACATAAAATATATAATATCTGTAGCTGGGAAATAACTAAAAAAACTGGAGCGGGTATTATTAGAAAATGAAATTAATAAATTACAGTTTTTGTTAGTAGTTTATATTTATTAGAAAATTGAAGTCCTTTCATACGTTAAATTACTTTAACATTATTACGATACGATCTGATTAAACACTATCTGAGC
>JAAXYX010002030.1:0-19353 GCA_036851915.1 Ptenothrix huangshanensis | reverse complement strand
TAAATAAAGTGGTAGGAAAGTCTGTAAGAGCTGAAGCTGATAATCAGACTATAATATCAATTTTACAATCTATTTATTGGAATGAAGGTAAAATGCGAAATAATTGAGAATCCTGCACCGCTTATGTATCTGTCGTACATATCTGCATCATGATTATTATTAATAGATATTCCACATTTATTTACAATTCAATTTGAATCTTATCCATAATAATTCTAAATTTCTTTCCACCTACCCGCCTACATGATCAATGATTAATTAGTAAACCTACTACACAATCTTGTCCCTACGAGTTCTCTCTCTCTCGTTCTCACTGTCTCCTCGTCTCCTAATAAACATAGAAAAATGTTGCAATTACCACCGTCGTCTATATCGATATGGATATCGACATCGATCAACATCAACATCAACGTCAACAGCCTTATCATTATCATAAGCATAATATAATCATTATCATTATCATAATCATCATCATCATCTCCACAAAGAAATACGAAAGACGCACACCTCACAACAACTTACGAACATTCGAAAAATACAGCCACCCATACCATACACATGACCACGTAGTAATTAACTCTAGCATTCAATTCACTATTCAATAGTCTACCACTTGATACCTAATAATAATATATAATATGTAATAATGTAATTAATTACTCACGCAACATACTTTCCCTGAAAATGTGAAAATGTGTGAAAATAAAAATCAAAAAATGTCAGTGTAAAAATCCTTGTCATTAAAATCCATGTTTTCTGGAGTAGACTGTCAGCTGTAGACTCTATTATTAAAGATCCTAATTAATTATAACTACACGTATATAGTTACAGTAGATGAGCTAGATTATTAATATGTATATAACTATACACTATTAATAATTGTAATAGAAAAGTTAAAAGTCCCATTCGTCGTCGTCTTCGTACATTTTCCGTGTATCTATGTATGTATCTGTAATAATAATTGTAATTTTGTCGTCACCGTCCCCATTCGTCTTTTTCCCGTCCCGTCCTGGACTTTTGTTTTCCTCGGAGAAGAACAAGGTCGAAGAAAATTGGAAAATTGCAGAAATCCCAAATCGAAGCTTTGAAGCAGGGGGAACAACCAACAACGAACAAGTAATAATTATCAGAGAATCATCAAAATGTCTATTATTACTTTGTCTATCAAAAAATGCTAGTACAATAATAAACTTACTTTAATTAGCCATTTCTCATTTATTTCTAATTGTATAGTGTATATTGGTAATTATAATTAGAAATATGTAGTTGTAAGATGTAATAAACGGTACGGGAGATTTGTATTCATTTACATTTACAAGCATGCAGTAATTAAAAAATCATCATATGTAGGGAATAGTAATAAGTAAGTTTATAATTAGCAATCAGTACAGCAGCACAACTCTACTCCTCCAGTCACAGCTAGGCTTATTAGAGTTACCAAATTTCATTTTACCAAATGTAAACATCAACATCTTGTCTCAGGCTTAGAGTGATTCGTTATTACCAACAACCCACAAATAAACAGAAACATGAGTGAAAGAAACATATTAAAATGACAAAACTGGAAAAAAAGTAGTTGGAAATTTCAAAAATACTACAGCACAGCACAATACAGTTCAAGTTGCTTAGTTTTAAACAAGCATTCCAATTTTCAGAGCTTTCATAACGAAAGTGAAAAAAGGGTTGGGACTTCGGACGTTCTAAAATAGTGAAAAATGATCTGAGTATTTTTTCGATTTATCCAAAACGTGGAAATCTCACGAATTAATGTATTCAGAAAGAGTAAAGTTTAATTTTTAAAACTGCAGGCTCAAAAATCGGCGAAATATTGAAATAAAAGTTTTAAAATCAACAGAACATTGAAATTACATGTTTTTGAAAAGGCTCAACAAACTAATTTTCGTTTTTTGAAAAAAACCTTAACACTCTAAATTTGCAAGCTTTTGAAAAGGTGCAATCACACAAATTTTTTAAAAACACTAAATAATCTCCATTACATGTTTTTGAAATAGCACACAACAGCATAAATACATATTTCAAAAATCGCAAAATTACTTCTATTACAAGTTTCTGAAGCAGTTCAAAATCACCTACTTCCACAATTCAAGAAACATCAAAACATTGCAATTACATAAATACAACACGTTAATAAAACAGCGCTCAAAACTGCCCGTACACCTTGCAAAAAGGCTTCGACTCGAAATATTCCCTCTTAAAAGATTTATATTTAACCAACACCCTTTTAACAGAAAAAACAGTTAATTTCAAACTGCGCAGATTCTAAAACATAACGCTAATAATGCCAACTGCCAACCCTGATCACGATCATAATCAATAATCATAAAATACATACTTGCAAATATTGATCTTGTGCAAACTGTGAACTGTCTGTAACCACACCATATGTAGGTGTACTACTAATAACTCCACACTCCGGATTCCAAATCCCCTTCATCCACACAAAAACCCCCTAATTAATTCAGCTTAAATTAGAACCTTCACAGAAAAAAATAGCATAAGTTGAAATAAACAGAATTTAAAAATTGGAAAGTTCCAAGAACAAGAACCAGAAGGGAATTAGAATCATCGGGTCACAATAATATGAAACATGTTTAAATACTACCACTCCATACTTACGTCTGCATATTACAATTTAGTTACTACACGTTAATTATAATACCTACTAAATTATTCACCTCACTAGATAATCATAATTATAACCATGCTCATAATAATGATAATTACGACCATTGTTGTAACTACGAATTACAACTTTTACACTTACAATACAATCGTTAGTTAGTTATTCCTATAATTATAAACCTACTACATTCTTGGATTTGTTTTCTCTGTTTGGTTTTGGTATGGGTTTTCCATTTGATTTGTTCACAAGGTATTTCATCTACCTACTGTAGTCTAACTAAATGTATGTAAAACCGTCACAATGTAAATGTAAAACCTGAAAGTTATCTAACTTAATTCCATTAATACCTAAAAATGTGTTACATTCTAGTTTTGGTACAGTACTGTTACATCTTTGTAATAATTTGTATGTATTTGCCTAAACTCTCTAAACCTGAATCTGGATTTCTTCCCGTATGTAAATAACTACTTTATGCGATCTTTGTCCTTTCCCAAGTTCAATGCAACTAACTTTCGCTATCCCTTGTAAAAATCACAAAGACGAAACAACAAAACAGAACAGAAGTCACAGTCACAGTACACACATTTACAACAGTAATCGTACCATCAACAATTACCCAATTCAATTTTGTTAATCACATATTGTAATTACAATTGATACAACATTCTAGTTTAACAGTACCAGCGACAGCACAGCACAGCAACTATTTGTATTGTATTCTATGCATTGTAACTCTTGTCCGAATCTTGTATGTAATTATATAAAAAAACTTGGCTTGTGTTCTGCTACAGTTTCAAATGTGAAACGAGAACGAATTCCTGCAGGGCAGCAAATACATATGTATAAAGTACAATAAATCAATATCATGATCATACGATACATATATACATACATAATTAGCCACACACAGGATTTCGAAATGTGAGTCTACAAATGTAATGTATGTACCTAATTCTCTTAAATCTGTCATTTCAATATTTCCTTTTGTTATATTTCAAAGATAAAATGTCATTTTATACAGGAGTATATAATAATAATGATAATAAAGGTATATAATTATGTAGAGTATATATAGAATTATATATACATTTAATTGTTACTTTCAGGCAATTATTTGCAAACAACAGACAAGTCAAATAGTAACCAGACACAAGTACAAGATAAAAGAGGATGGAGGGGAGAGGGGAATAAAATAAAATAATCAATTAATGTGTAACTCTTGTTACTCTCCTACAGAACCCTCTACAGTACAGTGTTATTATAATATAATAATTATAATTATCTACAAGATATATAATTATAATTCCCTACTCACCTACCTTAATTTACTTGTTAAAAACAAAACAATGATAATTGTGTATGTAAATAGTTTGAATCAATTCTAATTACAAGAACCTTCACTGTGATTATTAGTTTTCTCTTTGTGTATGTAATTCTGTACGTACCTTCACATCATATTATATAATAATATATTGTATAATTAATTAATTAATATAATATAATTAGAATGTCCTTCATAGATAATATATAGTAAATAGTAATATGAATATTTATAATGATGTAGCCATCTGTATAGTATAATTATTACAAACATTTTGATTTCCTTTTATCCAAAGTAAACTACAAGTAAACAATTTATTTATATTCACAATAATGTAATAATAATGATATGATTAACACACCTATAACATACAATTATATAAACGGGTAATAATAACATTTTATAATAAAAGAAAAATTTTGAGTTCAAATTAGTATAATTAAAAGGATGAAGAGGAAGAGTAAAATGAGAAGCTAAGAAATTTTAACAAAATTCAACCATAACAATTAAATTAATAATTACCTATATGTACTTAATAACTATTCACCTGGTACTGGTACTGGATAATTATAATTAATGTAATCTATTCTCTATAGTACAGTAGTCTTATACACATTGAATAGTAATTATATATTGTATAATTAACCATGTATATTTAAATTTTACTTAGTCTAATTCTAATAATTGTAATTTACTCTAATTTAATGTAATAATTGTAACTGTATTGTAATTGTAATTTTTATAATTTGTAGTTTTCTTGTAATTTTTTGTTAAAATTAAAATAAATCTTTTTTCCTTCCTTCTCTAGTGTCGAAAGTCGAACGAAAGTATTTTAGTATTGTAGTATTTTTTTGGAGACTTCATTACAAACAATAGCATATTTGTATATTCTAGTTTTGTTGGTTTGTTTGGTTTTTGTTTTTGTAGTACTGTTCAATGTATTGTATTGTGTAGTCAATTTTCTTATCTCTCGTCTGCAATCAGTCAAAAAAGGAAACAGTTATTGTAGACATACTTAATTCTCATACCCATATTGAATTATTGTCAGCATCGTATTAATTAGCGTTATCCAAAATCATTTACAATCCCAAAAAACTAATAGTGAGAAGGTGCAAGATTAAATTAAGGAATTAATAAAAATTCAATCATTCAATACTGTCAATAAAGTATACACTGACCCTACATTCAACTAACTATTCTATTATAATACGTCAATTGTTATTATTTCAATTTTCAAATCGCGTAAAATGACCAAGGCATTACGTGAAACACCTTCGCAGGACCATTTAGAAAACTGTATAATTAAAACTATTAATGCTCGTAAATATTTCAAAATAAGCTGAACGACGGTATTGATACAGTTTCCAATTGTAATTAGATTTCAATTGGAATTATTTGGTATTTTAAACGTGGTTGGAACTGCGATAGAGAAAATAGGAAAACTTGTCATTTAATATGTAAGTTACAAAACTGAAATTAAAGTGCTTTAAATTGCATTTCCTCGATGAAGATTTAAAATGACTTTAATCCAAATCCGTCAAAATGCAAGACGACTTAAAATCAAAGCAAGTTAAAAGCAAAATGACCTAATTTCATTAGTTCAAAATATGTAGGTATTTGCTTTTATAGCCCTTTTGGATTTGGTGTACGCTGCTTTTAACGGTATTTGGACTTTAGTCATTTTGACTCTTCATCAACGATATGGCTTATCGGCAAACATTAATTTAGATATCATCTGACAAGTAATAAATAACTGAACGTAAGACAATCTCACTGTTTTTGAAAAAAGTTAACTATTCTTTTTCGCAAGTAGTGTTATTTGACAACAGCGTATATTAAAAAATTAGTTATTAGTGTTACGGAGTAAAAATAAACTGATCTTATCTCTTAATTTCGAAATAAAGTGGGCTGCTCTCGAAAAACGAGTAAGAAGTTCTGAAGTTCAAAAAAGGCAACGGCAACATGAGACTATTACTTGGTTGTTGTTCATTTAACGAATTTCAAAACGAAGTTACGATTTAAGACATTAAATTCCCTACTACCCAAACGTGCCTACATTCTACATTTACACCTAACAACTGGATTCTCATGAATCATTCTAAAGAGTATAGAGTAAATTCCCCTAAAAACAAACATTCAAGTCTAGTTTTGGTTCCTGAAGAAAATCTGAGGTAGTCATTTAGGCTTTCCACTTTTTTCTTGTAACTTCAACAACAATAAAACAAACAGCGATCAAATGTATGTACAACTAGGTAAGGTAGTATTAATAATGATGAAACTAGCCTCCCATAGGTACCTAATTAATATTAATTATGTAAAGGCAAAGACTGCACACCTTCAAATTCAAACATCTAACGGCTACCTGAACCAACAAAATAAAATTAGCATAAGTTGAAAATGAAAGCAAGGTAAATCGACAAGGATACACGCAATAGTTAAATATAATGATTACATTATAAAATAATTTGAATAACTCAAGCAATTGAATAGATTGGATTGAGGATTGTACTTGTACTTACTTGCACGTCATTGTAATCTTCTATCTTAGTTAGATGGTTTACTATTGCCTACAGCTGGAACTGCGGGGGTAGAAGGATTGTTGGTGGTGGTGACCGGAGTGGTGGTAGTGGTTGTGGCTTCCGAGGCTGCTCCAGCTTTTGCTTCGGATACAGACACGGCTGGTGCAGACGTCGCGTTCTTGTTCGCATTTGACTCAGCTGGGCCACTTGGGACTGATGATGCAGTAACTGAATTAACGGCATTTTTGGCAGCAGCCACAGCAGCGGCGGCGGGTTCCGTGGAACTTGGTGTAGATGTTGATGTTGGTGCTGGGGTTGCTACTGTAGATCCCGCCGATGCCGTTGACGTTGCATTGGAATTAGAAGTTGATATAGATTTGGAATTGGCGGTATTGTTCTCCGACGCCACAGGTTTGGCCGGTGGTGGTTGTGGTTGGGTTGCAGTTGTTGAAGGTGGTGGTGCTTTAGGTGCAGAAGCAGCAGCAGTGGTTTGATTTTGATTTGGAGCCGCAGCAGCTGGAACAGCTGCACCGGCAGGAGCTGCTGCAGATGCTGAAGATTTCACTGGTGATGCCGGTGTTAGTTTCGGAGAAGCCACAGAAGCCACGGCAGGAGCAGCAGCCGTTTTCACCGGGGAGGGGGATGACGCTTTGGGAGCGGGTGCTGGTGTGGCTGCTGAGGGAGCTGCAGCAGCGGCGGCGGGTTTCGATTCTTGTGGTTTCACTGGGGAAGGTGCTGGTGCAGCAGCTGGTGCTGTTTTCGGAGTTGCTGACGGAGATGAAGAGACAGCAGCGGGTTTGGCTGATGCTGGTGCCGGCGATGATGCTTTGGTGGGTGCAGGAGCTGCAGATGCCGGTGCCGATTTTACTGGAGACGGCGGGACAGCTTTGGCTGTTGTCACTGAAGCTGATGCTGGAGCTGGTGTTGATGTTGCTTTCGAAGGTTCGGGAGTGGATGCCTTGGCAGGAGCAGACTCTGCTACAGGCTTCTCTACTTTTTTCTCCTTTTCCTTCTCCTTGTCCTTATCCTTATCTTTGTCCTTATCCTTCTCCGTCACTGCTGGTGCTGCCGGCTCCTTCGCCTTCTCCTTCTCCTTCCCGGCCTTTTCCACCTTCTCCTTCTCCTTTGAATCTGTTTTGTCTTGACTAACAGGTGCTTTACTTGCCTCTTCGTTGCCTTTTTTGACTTCTGCCACTTCCGCCTTCTCCTTCACTGGTTTCGCCTTCTCCTTCTTCTCTGGTACTGGCTCCTGAGGAACGGTAATTAAAATTGCATTATCACACAATTGAATTAACTAAAAACTACTAACTAATATTTATTTTATTTGTTAAAATGGGACCTCATCGACTTCCATCTTCTCATCCTCCGCCTCCTCTCCATCCTCCTTGGATTCTACCGCATCCTCCTCCGGTTCCTTCTGATCGTCGACATTGTTCTCCTCTACCTGCTTCTTCGGAGGACGGCCTCGACCTCGGGTCGGTTTCGGCGTTGGTGCGGCTTTGGGTGGAGGAGTGACGACAGGTGTCTTGGCTTTAGCCGCTGCTGGTTGCCGACCCCGACGTCCAGTGCTGGCTGCTTTCTCCACCGAATTCTGAGGTGCGACAGCTGGAGCCGGTGTGGACTTTGATACTGCTGGGGTTCTGCCACCGGAACCTGTCCGTCTTTCCCTTTTCACTGGCGGTGGCGTCGACGGCGGCGGTGGACCACCACGCATCGACGATCGTGTCCGTCGTCGACCTTCCTGTTCCTCTCCTACATCCTTGTGTCCCATCTCCTGCAACACCAAAGAGAATGCACAATTAGACATAAATTATGGAATTATTTAAAGTGATAACCTTGTTAAATAACGCTAACATCCTTGACTGAAGAAAAATTAATTCTAATAAATACAATTATTCCAACGGAACAAACTGAAACATCTTTAACACACTACAACTAAAATTCGTATGCATCTCAAACGCATCTCACTGACCAACATGAGCTTTGGATACGTTTGAGATGGTCTTCAGACTGTATTCATACTTATACAAAATAGAGCTATGGCTTTTTGGAACTTTACGTGATTTTTCCAATTGATTATTTGTTAATTGTTAGAGTGTGTAGCGTACCTTTAGTAAAGCCTCGCCTTCCTGTACATCCTTCATAATCCTAGACATTTTCGGTCTTCCACTACTAGATCGACGTCCTTTTGTCTCTCCCGCTGTCTCAGATGTCTACGAAAGGAAAATAAAACATTAATTACTTTATTTTGGACTAAATCAGCACCTACTGATCAATTATGAACGAACACTAAATAACTATCATTATCGAATCCACCTACAATCGAAATGAAACATCACAAACAATTCAAAATTAATATATAATTACTGGGTAATTTTTAACAATTATGGCCTTTTGTAACTTTAAAACTACTTTCAACTCACAAACGATGCCTATATTGGCTAGTAGTTCGTCGATCAACAATCATGAATCAACGTCGTAATCCACAACAAAAAGTAAACAAGAGCAACTCAAATTTTAATTTTGAATATTTTCCTACCACTAATCACAAAATCACAAAGTATGAATTCGACTTCCGAAATTTAAATTCGCATACATTAAATTAATTCAGTCAGTGGAAAAATTCTCGAGCATCTTTACTTTAACTGAAAAATAAATCCCCCAATAAAACAACTAGCACTTTGCAAACTGTTAATTTGGAAAATCTGAAATCACACAAACAAACAACATTTCCCACAAATCCCCACAAAACACCCTTGTATTCTCCTTCCTTCCTCTCAAAAATCTTTGGAAATGCTTTCAAAAAGTGTAAAACAAAGGGAAAAAGTTGGAGTAAAAATAATTGTGACTGTAAGTCAGTTGGCGGGAATGTGTTGCGAAGATTCAGATGATAGACATTATGTTATACGATGGGACTACGTGCATACCTACGTATATAAGAAAATGACGCGAGCCACCAAACCGCCTATGCATATAGCATGCGCCATGATGATAACTCATTAGCATCCGTTAAAAATCCCATTTAAATTCATTCAAACTTACAAAAATGTGACGAATAAAATGCACAAAATTCCCTCATCAAAATGACTCAAATAAAACAGAATTTTGAGGGAATTACGTCACTGAAAAACGACGCATCTTGGAGAGTTGAAAGGGAAGAACGACGTAAGGACATACATACATACCAAAAACCAACAAATGCAATGCAATGCCAGTCTCCCGCACTCTCCAACACGTAGATACATACATAGTGGGACCGTGGCCGAACCCAGCAACAACAATTAAACCCAAATTAAACACAGAAAATTAATTAGAAATGACACAAGACTTACCTGTGGGGATGCGGCTTCCACAGAATTCCCTTCCGCTTTACTGTCAGACATGATTCTCACCTTTGAACTATGGAAATTTGTCAGAAATTTCGAGGACAGTGTATGTAAGAGTGGAAAATAAAATCGACTTTCACGAGCGGCTTTGAAAATCTTGGGCTCTTTGAACGGTAGACTTGTCTCAGGCCTTGTCATTGGATCCCCTGGGATCAGATGCACGAGGGCGGGAGCGTTTGAATTCAAATCGAGCGTGCTCCACTGCTCCTCTCTCTTTCTCTGCTGAACTCTGCTCTGCTCAACAACTCAACTCATTTCATCGCATTATACCTTTCAAAATACTATTTATGAATTTTGGAAGATGTCATAATTTTAATACTCTCTTTTTCAGACTTTTAGTCATGAAAAAATTGATGCATACGGGAAATTTAGGTTGGATAAAACGCATTTGACTCCATGCTGAAGGCGAAATGACTGGGTAAGTATGCACATCTAATGCATGGGAAGAATACAATAGCGTTCTGTTGACTTTGCTCCCACATCACAGCAAAAGCCAAGATGCGTGCATAAATTACGTCAAGAATAGTTTTTCAACTTAAAACGAATAGGTACATGGAATTAAAAGAATTGCAGCTTGAAATAAATGAGCTCCGTAGGATTTTGGACCGCGTTGGCTGGAAAAAACTTGATGTTATTAAGTGTAAAATAAATAAAATGCATCTTATCTAGTATTTTTGTGTCTTTTATTGTGCGCGTTTTTCTTGTAAAAGAAAAACGGCGTCGTTTTCTTCTAAGTTTAAAAAAAATCGCCTTTTTTGTGTAAATTTAAAATAACGGTGTATTTTTTTAAAATGCGTCTTTTCCGTGTAATTATATTAATAAAAGCGGTGTATTTTCAAAAATACTTTATGTAGCATAGGCCTACGCACTACTTGATGAATATAAGTTGATTGTCTTTAACAATCTGTAATTATTCATAATTATTTCATAATTATTTGCATTCATTAATTATATTAATTTATTTTTAAACGAAATTAAAATGGATTTTCAAAGCATGGTACTCCATTTTATTTTATACTTGTTATTTTTACTGAAGTCATTTATGCACGAGGCTGAAGCCCTAGAACTAGAAGGCCCAAGCCAACCCGAAAGCACACTGCTTTCAAATGCACAATAGCATAAAATCGTTACAATATTGGTGTAGATAGAGAGAATTGCCTTGATGAGTTTCGTATGGGGAATAAATACGCTTGGTGTACATAATCCTTGCGTGGCGGTGTCGGTGTCGGTTACTGGACTGCAAATTGAACTTGGAGATACACTCTAATAACAAGAAAATGAGCATCGGAAATATTGTGTTTCTAATATCTAAATACAATTTATGTATGTAAAAGTAAATGAGTTTCTTCAATGTTGGGTTTGGTGTTGATTGGTGGGCATTATCCGTTAAGAATTTCTTTCTTAGCAAATTTTTGAAGCCGATATTGTTTCTTAACCTTTGTTTAATATTTTTTATTCGGGCTGATAATCATAATCTGAACATAGATACTATTGGGAAAGCATCTTTATTTCGGGTTAGGGAAGCTTATTTAGAGTGTTTTTAAGCTTGTTACTCTTGTTAGCGCTCCACACTTCACATGCAAATCATATCAAATCAAATCGAGCAAAACCAATACTGGCAACAGAAACTGACTGATGCCGTTTACGATTAAAGAGAAACAGCTACGCGGCTACGACTGAGGGGGTCTGTAAAGAAGTAAATTGTCAAGTTTTTATGATAATTAGGTGCTTGAGTTCATACTTGTGCTGTGGGTGGGGGAAACAGAAGTAATTAATTAGTTACAACGTTACAAGTCTTACAAGTACCTCACAATTTAGTACCTATTGACGTGTATTTATATTTACCTAGTTGCTATTTATTTTTATTAGCCACTATTGTTGATTGTTGATAAAGGTCTATTAATTGTAATTACGATTATCTTTCCACTCATAACTCACTGAGTGTTCGTTGCAATCATAATGGGTAGTTGTAATCGTAATTAGTTTGTATAGGTTATATTTCATAGTTAATTAGTACTGATCATTGGAATATCTATATTTCATGCACTAGGAATTACATAAGAATAATTCACAAGGTTTTTTCAGTTTAGTAAAAATTATATTAATCGTTTAATTACTTTTTCTCTGCTTCAGATAGCACAGTGCCTTTTTAGTTTTGAAAACCTAATTAATTCGTTATTCATTATTAGTCGTTTTCACGCGTCGTATCAATTACCAATTACTAACTGCTAACCGAACTATTTCCTATTGCGTATGAGCATTCAATATGCAACATAAATATGTCATCGTCACAAGCATTGATTATTAACTACTAATTACATAAGTCATAAAGTATTAATCGTGAATATACATAATTAATTATTTATTGAAGTTGATTATTACTTGCTTGTTAATTTCGTACTTCACACTTGTCACTACAATTAACAATGGTTGATTGACGTTTGCTGTTTTATGTTTATTGTCATTCATTATTTGTTATTTTGCTTTAAGTTGGTTAAGGAGCTCGATTTGCTGTTGTAGGCGTATCGTATGTATTTTGCTTAATTGTTATTTTTGATATAGTGTCAGTTGTACTTATGACTTACGTAACGTATATAATTATTTACAACTACTACAACTATCAACAGTGTCAATATCAATTACCATTTTATAGTCTTGGCTTATAGTCATGTCATGAATATAATACCGGTGTGATTATCGTCAGCGTCATGTATGCTTATAGTTGTTGTGCATATGAGAATTTGTCTAATTTATTATTGTTATATTAAGTATTAATTAGTATTTGGTATTAGGCATTCGCATTACGTTTGTTGTGATTGATGGATAATAATTGTCAATATGTAATTGTTGTTTGTTTTATTTTTGTTATGAGTTTATTAAATGCAGTATTCATTTGCCCATTATTTATTTGTGGAACAATTTGTTGTTTGAGAAAGTTAACAGCTAATTAAGGTTTGGGTTTGGTTTAGTTTAAATGGATTACTTACCACCTACCTATATTGATGATTATTAATGACTTAATAATTAAGTTAATCGAATTGGTTATCATTTATGGAGTGAAGCACCAACGACCAACAACCAAGTGACAAGAAGTGCAAAATACTCAATTTTGGATGAAAAGCGTGACTTCATTACTCTCACGTTACATAAACGCATAAACATAAACATAAATATTCAGTATACTTTTTCAGTTTTATCTACCCTGGATACCGAATAATTTTAAAAATAGTAGAAGCTACTGCTCTAACAGACGACAGACGCAATTTATAATTTGTTGTGTGCATTTTGCAATTATTTTTATTACAAAAATAATAATTTAAAATAAATAATTATGTTTTCAAGTATCGAAAAACAAACAAAAATAAAAAAATGTCTTTGACCGACCGGTTCCAGTTCAGTCCGAATTTTGTGAAATGTTCCTTTTCCTATCCTAGTCTAAGGCGTATAAATCATTAGCAAAAGTAAAAATAAATTCCCTAAGTCCCCAATTCACCACACTTACTTTTTGAAATTTTGAATAAAGTTATCTGATTCTAAATCCGATTTCAATTTAACCAATAAGTTCGGTGTGGGGAGGGGGACATACATAATTAATTGCACTTGCACTTCGCACTTGCACAAGCCGTATACGTACACATGCGGGTTGAAAATTACGCGTTCAATTTTGTGCATCGTAATATTCACCAGTCACCTTACCCACACCTGTCATTATCATCATAATCATAATTCATAATTAGGTATAGTTAATTAGTTGATCACTAAATTAATGTTCACTCGTTAACTACCACTTTCGTTAGGTAAGCGACTTCAACACTGCGCTGAACGCTCGCGTGATTTTATAATCATCAACTAATTATATGGCCGGTTATCCAGCTTCAAGTAATCACCAATATTATAACAAAGGCCCTCCTCCTGTGACCACCTGGCAAAAGGTTTGAGATATTTTCGTGTAAAATAACATTAACAGTGTAACACAACACGTTGAAAAGTTTTTGGGTACATGTTAACATAGTGGAAATATTTACGTAGAACGAGGATGCAAATCCAGTGCAACCTTATGCCGGCCCAAGCCCCAGCCAGAAGCAAGGTGGGAACAGTATCAGCGGCAGTGGCAATAGCGTTAACTCAAATGTTGGAATTAGTGTGCCTCTTCATCGCTACTGCAAAACCGAAAATTGGGATCATTTCTACACAACCTTTTGGACCGAAGGATTTCATCAAAAACTTATTGGTATAGAGTGTGACAACAAAAAAACAAATTTTATTTTTATTGATAACATATACAGTAAAAGTTTACTGAATTACCATTATATTAAATTAAGTTAAATAATTTTCAGACCAATGGAATTACGCTTACGAAGGAGTTATCGGATTAATCTATAAGAATCCGGTTACCGGAACCGTTCCATTTCACCGCTACTACAATGGCGCTGACGGTGACCATTTGTATACCACCGACTGGGATGAACTCGGTGGTGGACGGGTAGGATTCAAATACGAAGGCATCGAAGGCTATGTTTATCAAAATCCCACTGATGGAACCATCCCCCTGTTTCGCTACTACAATCCTACGGTCAAGGATCACTTCTACACAACAAACTGGAAGGAAATGAAGGATGAAGGGAAGGGCTATAAACTAGATTTTGTTCAGGCGTACATTTTCCCAAATTAACTATGCAAAAAACGAGGAACATTTTCATAGGAGCATAACACTAGTCACTTGTACACTAGTAACGAAATTACACAATGATCATTAATAAAGAATCCGATTTCCACTTCAACTTCAAGGCCATAATTAAAATTACATTCTGGTTCGGAACAAATAAAGCTTAGAAACATGAAACATTTCATTTTTATTTAAAGAACTGGAAGAAGCGAAGCTGTACCCAGTCTAAGTTTTTGCGTGTAGTAAAAATCATCATTTTAGCCAATACTGATGGCTACATCGGTATGAACATTCAACGGTAACAAAAGCTCTTCAACTGATTTTTAAGACTTCATCTGTGTACATAAGTACCTAAATAATTACTTACTTTTGTGGTTCGGAATTGCATATGAATTTTCACTTGAATTGACTTCGAGCCCATGTAGCATCTCGAGGACTTATTCACTTCTGTTATTATTCTATGGATCCTAATTCTTCCTGGCTCCACACAGTTTTTCTCTGCTCGTTCACATCGATTGTCTTTGTGCTTTCAAATATTGTTAGTCATCACGGAATTTAAATTTTATTTGTTTCTCGTAGCCCATGTTGACTAGCACTTGAAATTACCACAAGATTTATACCTCAATCACTTAATTCTAGTGGCTTTGCCTTCAGAGGTTTGTTTTCTACTTCACAATTGGCTTAGCGTTGGCGTTTGTCACATGGGATTTAGTTAGTTTTAAATAGCAAGAGCTTATTATTCAATTTTTGTTTCTCAAGTGGGCATATCGTTGTGTCTTTATTTGCAAGGACGATGGTGAAAAGGGAAAGAGTGTCCTGTTATGTTTACGGTACTATAAAGTATGCTGTAAAAACGTTCAAATTACTTGTTTTTGAACAATTTATTGCAAAACGTCATCATTACATCAATTTTAACAGCGCAGAATGTCAGAATTACATCTTGATTAAAAGTGCAAAACGATACTTATTTACACCCATTTTTGAAAAGTACAAAACGTAATAAATACACTATAGAAAACGGTGAAACACCTTTTTAAAAGTGCAAAACCGAACATTTACGTCTTTGTAAAAAAAAGTGCAAAACGTTCCTTTTACTACTTTTTCAGCAAGTTTAAAAAGTTCCATTTACTTCTTTGTCAAAAAGTACAAAACGTTCTATTCACTATTTGTTGACAATATGCAAAACGTTCCATTTACACCTTTGTCAAAAATACGAAATATTCCATTTACGCACTTGTCAAAAAGTGCAATCAAAGTAAAAACTGGTTGAACTAAAAATTCAAGGCCTTACTTGTACTTATAGTATGATTTCTAAATATATATATATATACATATATATTTATTAGTTTATATACTTACATATATTATAAATTATAATTATATATTTAGACAAGATGCATTTCAAGTTCACCTTATGTATGTAAGTATTTATCTACATCTAAAAATCTAGAGCGTAGATAAAGGTAAAGCGCATCTTTTAGTCGAGGTTGTGTGTATTGTATATAACAAGTTTTTTGATGCACCAAAGAAAAATATATGTACTAGTAGGTACATACCACGGAAAGTACCTATACCTATGTACATCCAACTGGGCAATATGATACTGATACTACATTATACATAATGCATTATACATACATACAAGTGGGCAGTAGGATTGTTGGCGTTTTAGATGCATTTTTTTCCTGTTTTAAGTTCTTTTTTAGTTTGACAGTGTGTCCTACTCGTATAATTACTTAATGTAGTGCCGTATTGAACGGTACAGCGGTACGCTTTGCATCCTAGTTAATAAGTGGAAACGGTAAACCCAAATTAACTGCTACTGCTGATATTTACTGTATGACAATACTGTCGCGTTAGAAGCAGGATAGTTGAGAACCACATGCCATTACTCCGTTGATTTGTTTTTCACAAATCGGATTTCAATTGTTGGCACTTTATTGCTTTCATTTCTTGCAATAATTAGTATAGATTACAAAGTTGTATTTTTACAGAATTTCAGCGTTAGAGTAGCTTTATCGGAAAAGTGTTAAACGTTTGAACATAATATGGTGTACAAAGCATAATTATGTACTTATAGTGTTAAGTCGTAAGTTGTAGTGCATATAATTTTGAAAGTCAAGAAATGTCAAATAATTATGTACTGCATTTTGTTTGTAAAAATTGACAATAACATAATCTACAAGTAATTGTAAGTTAAACTAGTTACGTATGTATTACTGTGTAATGTTATAAATAGCTAATAGCCATTGACCATTATTATTCAATGTTTCTATAAAAGCACACCGACGATTTTTCTTCTTTTATCCTCATTTGATAGAGCATGTTTAACTGTACTTATACACTCAGTTCTATTTGTCGAGGTCTAATAGTAAAGAAATTATGTCCAGGTAAAGTTTGTACCTGGCACAGCCATGATTGTATGTACTTGGGGGCCTATCTGCATTCAGAGGGACAAGCCGCTCACTGAATAATTATGTAAATACGATAACTACTGTTTCCACGATCCTCGTTTCTATGAACTGTAACTATTAATATCATCAGTGGAAGTTTTTGAGTGCTTGTACGATCATACCAACGAAGAGTCTCTAATCAGAACAATAACAGTTAACGGTCATTTCAAATTTTGTATTTATTTTTAACGTACGTTGTTCAACTGGTACTGTATTGAAATTCGGTAAGAAATGGTAGTGCTCTTTGAACCTTTGAGAAATTCACTACTAACTCTCAATTGATAAATTGTTGTAAATTATTTCTCATAATTTTAATCGAAATGAACTGTTAAAGATTTTGTTTTTCAAATTGATTAAAAATTCAGGCTTTTAATTACAAACATCACGATTTTTTGTAGTCGCATCGCATCACAACACATATAGATTTATTAAAATTAAGTAACATTTGGCAGGACAATATTATTTGTAATTTGAAAGCTATGCCTAATTATATATTATATGTACTGTAAAGAAATAAGAGGCAGAACTGAACTCATTGTCGGTTGTTACACCGTTCTGTCCTTCATAATGACATGATAAGGCAGGGGCATAGCGAAGAATCCTGGTGTGCCTGCAAGGGAAGGCTCGGGTAGATTCTTATCAAATTCAATGCTGAACTTCTGAACGATATTCGTTAAAAAGAGGAAAGAACTGTCCTTCGCAATTTGTTCTCCAGGGCAGGCTCGTTTTCCCACTGAAAACGGGATGAAAGCTTCGTGCTTCACAATAGTCTTGCCATCCGGAGACAGGAATCTTTCGGGTCGGAAATTTTCCGGGTCGCCCCAAATCGAAGGGTCGTGATGGATAAAGTTGACATTAACCATGACCCAACTTCCTTTGGGAACCGTGTAATCCGCTATTGTCGTATTTTCACTGGCACAATGAGAGACACCCAGTGTCGTAATCGTGGATTTTCGCAGTGTTTCCAATATCACTGCTTCACAATATGGCATGCTAAACAAAGCGAGAAAAAACAAGATTTGGAAAATCGTATTTCGCGGGATATTCAAATTTTGAACGTATAACATAACAATACATAAATTAAAAATAAAAGTAAATAACATTGATTCTAATAAAGGTATTTTAGTACCTTTTTCGGTCATCTAAAGTTACTGCTCTAGTTAGCCCCACAATAGAATCGATTTCGGCTTGCATTTTCTTCAATTTGTCTTGAAATTTGGTGAGATACAAAACGGCCCAAGCAAGTGTTGTTGCAGTTGTTTCCGAACCAGCGTCGAACAAGTCCATAATCATGTTTCGCAGATTTAAATCTGTTTTACACACCAAAAGTGAAATAATTACTGACCTTAATGGTTAGTTGAAAAAATATTTTTAAGCGTGAACAACTTAGTGAGCTGAACTTACCCCCAACTTCTTTGTAAAAACTCGAGTTTGGATCTGTAGTTTTGGCAATCTCTTGGAGATAAGAATCGATGAAATCTCTGGGTGGATTATCCAAAGAGAATTCGGCTTTATGCTCAGCAATGGGCTTTTTGATTATGTTCAAATACGGTTCCGTTAGTTGGGCCATTTTTTCCCAACCAGATATCTTTGGAAACATTTTGGCTAATTTGGGGAAAAACACGATTATGGGATTTGTGCCGGCTTCATCGAAAGCCCTGGAATATGATCACGAATTTTTTATTGCATTCTTATTGAGTAAAACAACGCTTGTGAATTATTAATAATTGTTAATCAATCCATGATTGTCCTATCTACAGATATTAGTAACTTACGCAGAACCCTGCTCCATTAAATTTGTCAGTGCTTCATCAGTTTGCTTGAAGCGCTTTCCAGTCATGATCTGCCAAAGTGCGTTGAGGGTGGCCAAACTAAACTTTTTGTTGGGTGACAAAGATTTTCCTTCCTCCGACTTTAACCAGTCGATGAACTCGTTGACCTCATCCATAACTATACTTTGCATGGCACTTTTGCCGAAGCCAAAATCCCTCAAATGACGAATCGTAAAACGACGTTGTTCACTCCACACTTGACCCGTGGTAGCAAATATTCCTGTCAATGCAATTTTAATTTAAATTGCAAGTAATGTTAAACGCAGTTTAATAAAAATTACTTATCAAAGATGGTAATTAAAAAAATATGAATGTGCTACACGCTTAGAAAATTGTCCCGAGTTTTTCAGTAAAGGCTTTTGGTAGGGTAAAGGTGGGTAATTGTGAACGGCGGGTAATTGTGAACACTTCAAAATACAATTGGTAAGAGTTAATAAAAACTACCGCAATAACTTTTACAATTATGAGCGACAGTCATTTATAATTTTAAAATACACTGTGATGGTTTTTATTAACTCTTACTAATTGTATT
>JAAXYX010002029.1:0-19356 GCA_036851915.1 Ptenothrix huangshanensis | reverse complement strand
GCCTTGTTACCTGTATTTAAAAGTTTCTCGAGAATTCTCCCCGGTGAAAAATTCCATATTTTCCGCTTGAGCAACCATTTTGAAGATTGCAACGTAAGAGAAAACTATGCAGCATAATGGAACAAACCAAGCAGCAAGGAAAAATATGAAAATAAAAACCTTGCTCTTGGTATCATTTTGCAAATAATCAAAACTGCAGCTTGTTAGGTAGCCTTCAGAAACGTAGCCGTTGAGCGCAATTAACGGGATGGAAGAAAAAATTGCAGAATATACCCAAACTCCAATGGTCATTAGTATTGCTTTGGAACGTGTGGTTTTCTTGTAGGGATTTAAAGGGTGTACAATTACACAGTAACGATCCACAGCAATTGTTGCCAACGTCATTATGGAGGTTATTCCAGTCAATCCTCCAACAAATCCGTATATTTGACACCCTGTTGAAAAAATATCAAGAAGCTATTTTACAACACTTACACATTTTCCCAATACTAAGGCATCATTACCGCCCACATTTTCACGCTTCAAATCTCCATCTCCAGTCTAGTAATGGCGAGTGTTTGGTATTAAATTTAAAAAAATCTACCATATAAGGTTCTAAAAAATGTGCATCTGCACTTACAATTAAATCTATCGATTTCAAGTGTACTAAAAAAATTAAGGTATTATAAAAATAATACCAAAAACACAAAAAATGTACAAATATTTACCATTTTATATTTAAACATTTAATCTTGCGTTTCAAGTAAAAGTAAAAAATACAATGAATTTAAAACACTCATAAATAGCAAAAGTGTAAGTTTCAACAAAAAAATACCTATAAGTCCAAGCACGGGTCCTTCATAAATGCTGTTGATGATGAATATTGGAGTTTTCAAGAGCATTCCAAAGTCACTTACAGCAAGATTTGCTATCAGATAATTTGATGGAGTACGGAGTGCACGACAGCTGTTAATAAATAAATTATGGCCTTAAGACTTTTTCGGAAATCAATTAAAATACGAGTTTGAAAGCCCAATTGAACACAAAACATTTAGGATTTGGAAGTTTTGGTTCAATCTGTTCCACAATCAAGTAGTATACACAGGTAGATTTATGTATAACCAATAATCTGGCTCATAGCAGTTTTATGCAGCATATTTTCATTAGAATGGTTTGTATCTTCCGTTCCGTTGGTGATGAACAAAATTGCGAATCTGCGAATTCCACTAAAATCCAAATTGCAAAAAGTTGCTCTTGTCGTAACATTTTGTTCAGTAATGTTCAGTGAAAATTGGCGGAATCGATATTGAAATTTGAACGATTGTAGTGGTAAATACTTGAGTATGATTTTATGTGTGCCCACTTAAATTAATGGATAATTTTGTTGGTAGGCATCTATAGGACGTAGGTACGTAATACTTACCAACGTAATTGCTTCATTTGTTAATTGGTGAGTGCTATTTCCCGAAGCCCTAATTTTCAATCACAAACCTTTTATGTAGTACGGTTATGCTGCTTGTACATATTAGTGCGTCCCAAGTAATATTTTAGTGGTGTTGGTCACCACAAGACAGATCGAAAGCAGCGTATTTACAACCACAATTTCTCATATATATGTAGTTATTCAATACAGCGGTTTGAGCTCCAACCGGCTGAGAACCTGAAACTAACCGCAGCCCTGGGCCAATTTCATTAGCTCGCATATTATTCATAATGCAGTATCCACAGTGCAAAGTATGTTCTTTGCATGATTTCAAATCGGGAAAAGCATATTGGCACACATTAGATAGGTACCCCGGAGACATGTATGCAATAAGGATGATGGACAAAAAACAAATCGCTAGTTTCGGAGTTCATGGGTATGCATGCATTTGTGCACCAAACCATAATAAGCTTAAGTTCTTAAGCTTTACTTTATGATTGTTAAGTTTTCCGGAAGAAAATGGATTAAAAAATGCTTACATATTAGTTGACGCTACTTCTAAATGCCAAGTTCGGTTTTTGGTCTCGGTGACAAATCATAGCACTTTTAGCTATCAGTCTCTTGAACACGTTGCGTTGTAAAAACTGGTGCGTTTAAACGCCAAAAAACTAAAGTACCTAATTAGGTAAGTATAACCATTTATCAATAGCATTCATAATTTTACTTTTTGTTGTTGTGGTTGCATTTTATCTGTTTTAAGATTGTTTACTTTGTACAGCGTACCTACTTCTTTAGGTAGTCATTTAACCTAATAGAAAATCAAAGATGCAGAGACTAATTCTACTTGAAGTGCCGTTTACTTTTCATTTTGAGGTTAAACGTATGGGTTTTGTCTTGTCTATTCCTTTGTTATTACTGGAGCATTAAGTTTAATAATTCAAAAATTGATTGGGAAATCTACATAATCATCTAACTTCGTGGTAATGCTCTTGATTAACGAGAACGTGAGGAGCGTCAAACAAGTAAAAAAAACAGCTACACAATTCCATTCTGGACCATGGTTACGGAACAACCCGCATTCTGAACAACATCATTTACATAATATATCAGAAACCAAAGACCTCCAAAACGAAAACGACCGCACGCTATTGATTTACATTGTACAATGTCTTCATGCGAGCCTCAATTGAAATTACGGTCTCAAAACAAGCAAGCGAGTGCATCCTACACGAAGAAGTTATGCAGGAAAGTTTTAATTCAATTTAAACTAAATTTAACACCATAAATATTTCAGTGAATTGATAATGAACAACTTGTTCTCTTAATGAAAAGCATAGAAACCAGTTTCATGTGGTAGTGTCTAGTAAAATCTTACAGTTCCATCCAGCACATTATAGTATCGTCGTTGAAGAGGCAAACCAAGTAATATACAATTTTCCTTAAACTAAGTTTTTGGCATTTAAGGTGCACCAGTTTTTACGGTGTAGAGTAGGATAAATGTTTTTTCTCAGGAGTTAGATTTTGTGGATCATTTACAATTTACTCGAACTTCAACATCAGTTTCATTTCTTCTATAATTATTGCTGCAGCAGCCATTAAGTCGCTCTATCGCTTTCTAACCATTTCTAACGGTGAAGTTAAAGTAACATTCAGCTATTATTTTTAAAGGCTAGACTAGAGTTGAAGTAACTCATTAGGTTAAGTTAAAATTTAAATCGAAAATAATTACCTATGTAAATGTAAGTAGTATGTACGGTTACTAAGTGAGACATATGTAGGTACAGGTACCTCAATCTAACGATTTACATATGTAAGTCAACTCTAGTCTAGCCTTACAGACAATACAAAAACAATACCAGCTTAACAATAATTACGAACGTACCTAAACTCAGGACTGGCAAAAGATACTTAGACGAGCTGCAAAACAATTTCCCTATATTCACAATAAACCTTTTTGTGATATAATGATCGTTTATGAGCATGATCCTTCAGTTAATCCTCATGACTTAAGCTCTCATACAATTTTCTCTCTCTCTCTCTACAATGTCACTTCCAGTTTCCTGTTGAAATTGTCTGGTTTCATGCTGAGCAATATTGTAATCCTAAGGAGTTGACAGACACATCTCGTTCCATTAGACACATATACCTACCCATTCAGAGCGCTTTAGCTCCAACAGTTTACATGTAGGAAAATAGTAAACATTTTGTTTTACCACAACTTCCATCCACATCCTCCATCTCTGTCTAATGCATACGTGGCAGATTTAGGTTATCCTTTTGTCTGATTTAGTGATTTTGTTACCGACAAGCTACTACGCATCTGACAATTTTCCCACATTAGTATTGTGGCTGGTGATGCCCGGATTCAGCATTGATGGAATGAAAATTGTTAGAAGTTTCACTGTTATTCAAGTGTTTTGTCTGTTGTGATACATACCACGGACGGACTGCGGCACCCATTTTATCCCAAACTCAATGCATATTAGTGTCTACTCAAGAAATTTGTATGCTTCGATGAATGTTTAATCTTATGTAATTTTCCTTTGGTTTCTCTAAATTACCTACGTCCCCTTCAGAAAAATTATGTAACCGGATTTTCGACGTTCAAATATGACATGTTGAGACACGACTGTGAAGAAATAGTTGGAGAAAAGCAACACGAAACATCACATAATATCCGCAAGAGCATCAGGAAAGGAAAGTCAATTAGTGGTACGCAAATATTACATAAGCTAAAAGCAAACTGGTTATCAGAATACTTACCGGAAGAACATGAAAACGACGAGAAAATTTCCAATGCAACCGACTGTCATCATGATGGCGTATAGAAAAGCCAAAAGCAAATGAGAGAACGGGGAAGCTGGTTCAAATTTTAACCAATGAGGGTTAATTTTCGTCAAATAATCTTCATCAAAGAAACCGTACGCCTTCCATTGATCCACGGGGAAGAACCGTTCCAATGTTAGGTTCCAATTCAGAGTTCTACTATTAGGAGCATCATGTGAGTCTGAAGTCTCTGAAGGTTGTCCATTTTCATTAACAATCGTTCTTCCACTTGATAGAGTTTGCAACGATATATTTTGTGTCTCAACATCAAGATTTTCGTCCTCGTACGACCTACT
Source organism: Ptenothrix huangshanensis (assembly GCA_036851915.1). Classification (NCBI taxonomy): domain Eukaryota; kingdom Metazoa; phylum Arthropoda; class Collembola; order Symphypleona; family Dicyrtomidae; genus Ptenothrix; species Ptenothrix huangshanensis. The sequence goes on along the minus strand of JAAXYX010002029.1, from coordinate 14,832 downwards.
CGGTATATCAGCTGCATTCAAAATAATTACAAATTAAAAGGACGCAAACATAGACTTAACTGAACAGGACAGGGCAGGACCAGCCTATTAACGTTTCCTGCTGATCGGAATAAGTCGAATTTACCAACAAGTATAAAGTATTTTTAAGACTCATTTTCACCGAACTTAGCTTCCACGCTACCTCATAGTTTACTCCTACTTATGTATTGCCGGAGGTAAACATGCTTCAAGTTAAGATTCACATTATCGTTTTGTTTCCATTGCTTAGAGAGAAATTGAAGTGTAAAAATGTCTTTATATGAATGCTATCAAATCTAATACTACTTTGATCTAGAAAACTAATCTACTAAACTGTAGTAGCGTTTAACTTCACAAACGACATCAATAATTTAGCTTTGATGGGACCCTATGCCCATTTAATCTGGATGTTAAAATGGAGCTTTTGATCAAAGTATTAGTAGCTTACAAACGAAATTTTGGATCGCGTTGCGGTTCCTGTGATATGAATTGAAGTATTTTCTTTCTTCAATGTAACACAAAACACAATCATTGCCAGTTCAAAATCAGCCAGTAATAAGAGGTTTTAAAATCAAACATTGCACTGTGGGCAATGGAGCGGACGACCAACCATGTCCTCAAAAACAATTTATTTACATAATGTAATCACTACTCCGTAGCGCTGATGCAGTTAAAAAGTTGGATTTGAACCCTGGATCTCCCACTGTGCGCTTGATATTCGAAATAGTCCAACTTTGTCCGAATGTGATTGTTTGGTTTTAAAAATTAACCTCGTATAGGCTCGTTTTGGACTTGCAACTGCAACGTATCCCTCAACACTACAGTATCAGCAAAAGGGCAGCAATGCGAATGCGATCCTAAAATTTACTTTTGAACTGCGAATACCTTTACCCGAAGTTCCATTTTAACATTCTGAGAAACCGATCAAAGCACAATACATATGAGCCCTGACATCTGTTCTGCAGATCTTCGCATGACATTTGCAAAGCATGGAGTAAGTAAGTATTGACGAGTGGCGTGTGGCGTACCAAAAAATAATCATTTCGTGAGAAATTGTAGTATAAAGTTGAGATTATTTTTGATTCCAGCGCTTGCAAGTGACTAGAATGAGGGATACAAAGCTGAAAGGTGGCTATTGTCTTAATCACCAAACCTTGAGAACTTGGAAATATGACACTCCACTAGACCCCTTTCAACTCTGCCTGGCCTAATAATAAACAGATCACCAGTAACCATGGTGAGTGTTATATGCGTTTTACTTCTACTCCTTCAGTCTCTAATGCTTTTGCATTTGCGCTCGAAAACGCAGATTTTCATAAGCATGTATGTATAAGTGTACTTCTCTTTAATCTTTCTTTTACTGTATAAACTGTTCAAAATTCGTTCAAAATACATACGTACCAGTACAAGAATCATAACATATGTAGGTATCAGAAAAAGTACTGAATGCCTTTGAAAGAGGATTTATGCTATGTATAAAGCAAAAATCTTACATATCAATAATAGACATGTTAAATACACATGCAACATATGTGTTCTTGGAAAACCGAAAAATCCATCAGTAGTGAGAAGCCCGATAAAAATTATTAGAATTGTAGTTCATGACAGATTGACAAAATTAAAGTTTGCCTACTTTTGAAAGCTACATCATCCCTCCAAATCTGATTGAAGTTAAACTGCTATATATATATATCAATATTATCATAACAAAAATCATTCGGTGAGTTACCCCTAATGATTGGAGCACCCAGGTTAAATTAGTACACGCTAAAAAAATTGACGAACATCAACCGGCCTACTATTATTTTGTAATAGGCACACTATTAATATCAGAAAAGAAGCATACATAGCGAAACCTATGAAATATATCATTAGTTTTTTTCTGTTAATAATCATTATAAATCAAATGGTGCTTATTGATTTAGAACTACATATTATGTTGAATAAAAGCAAGGGTCTTATAATGTCAGTTCGATTGTCATTGATCTTCACAACGAGCTAATTAATTACTAAAATGATAACGGAAAGATAAAGGGAAATAGTACTTTCGAAATAAATTACTACATAGGCTACATTTTACACTGTTTACAATTTTTTTCAAAAAGCCTCATATGGCTAAAAATAGTAATAGCTTTGTTGTCTATTCCAATCAGTATAAAATCGTTTTCTATAGGCCAATAATAATAATTATTATAAATACCTAATACATATCACATTTGCTTGAAAAATGGGCAGAATTAGAGAGCAGTAATTAGCCTGGTTAAGAGTTTGTTGCAAACAGTGAACTTTGTACGGATTAACGAATAATGTAATATATACCGTGCAACCTCTAAAGATAGTATGCCTCTTATGATGATTAGCCGGGTCAAATCCTATACTTAAGCATTACGATGACATGAAAGAAAATTAAATATCTAAAATGGTAGCAGGGGCTATAATCAGAAGTTTTACCGTAGGTAGGATAGAATGTACGATGTACGAATATATGAGTGCATAGAAAGAGACAGAATTAATTAGGGGATTTGGATTGGAAGAAAGTAAGATTCCGGGAAGAAATACAAAACTGGAGTCATTATTAAAGGATGTGTTACCCAGCTGAGCTTGCAAAGTCCGGAAAATAATGAGAGTTTGTTACGTACCTTTCCAATACAGACTACTAAGTAGGTAAGTACAAAAATAGGTAAGGTACCTTTCCACGTAACGCTTCCCTTCCTCTGCACAACCAGCTCAATATACCCCGATACAAATCTTAAGTTGGTCACTTACCTTTAGTTTCGTTTAAATAAGCTTCTTCCTTGTGACTTGGAGGAAATAGTTGCATATCGGATCGTTGGTTTGCAACCCGTGCGGGGGAATGAAAATTCACAGGATGAATTGATGTACAGCTAACTGAATTACTTAGCACACTCACGAAAACTATCAGTTGAATAATTAAAGGATGAGCCATTTTGCTTTTTTTGTTGTGTCAGAGCCTTGAAGTTGAATGTTAAATCAGAGCAGTGGTAGCAAAAATAATGGTTCAGAATTGTTTCAGATATGTACCAAGTTGTCTGAGTAAATGGTGCGTCAAATCGCATGAAAATATTTTTGTCCGATTAATAAGCGTAGGTTTCCGGGTTCCACAAACCCAAAATAAGATACAGGTATTTATGTAAGGAAAAAACGAAAGGATCATAACTGAGCGCGGACATTAGTTCAACTGGTTCCCTGGAACTTCTGTGCCAGGCGTTTTATATTTCTCCACCTGACTACTGGGTCGATCTGAGTTTGCACACGGACAGCTAAGGAAGGCATTCCATCTCCTCTGATCCCGGCTTACAACCAGTTGAAACGAAAATTGATCTGTAGAATTACAAAATAGTCATCTAACAATAACCTCGGGCTATTGTGTTACATTTCTTTTATTGGGTAAGTAATTGACTATGATTGATTTTTGAAATAGTCTTTATTGCTATCACTTCTGGCTCGCCGTGTGTATCATTATATTATACCTCCATGAAGTCACGGGGGCAAGAGATTACGATTAGATAATTGTGAAAATTTTCAACTTTCATGATGGTTTCTTCTTTTTCAGAAGTAGTTTCTTGCTGAATAAGCACTTACATCGATATAGAAACTAAAAAATCCTACCATTTTGAACTGTGATTTGCTACTATGGGTCACAAACATATTTTTATTTATCTCATACATAGTAGCCTTTATCGCTAATAATATCAACATCAACATTTGTGAACATTGAGAGATTCTGCTTGATGATGACAAAAACTTAGTACCAGCACAGGTTTAACTATAGCTTTTGTATGAGTATTCGCGCACTTGTCCTAAAGCTCTAAATTCTTTACTTAACATATTTTTACGGAAACTTCTGTCCCTTACGTGAAAATTAACTTTAAGGGGGGAAAATATGATAATTACGTAAGCTGTATTTTACGACCACGACGTTCATGAATTAACGTTGCGCAAATTGATTGTTGTACTTGCATAACTGTTAAGGACGCATGTGGTACGAACTGATAAAATTCGTTGATTTTGGAATGAAGCCTATGTACTATCTAGCTAAAGCAGAAGAACACTCTCCAAAATACCGTTTTATTTTAATCCTTTGGATTATTTGGAAATCCGTTATGCATCTCTTACTCACCGTCAAAAGGATTAAAATACGATTATCAGTGATTACCATTAAAATTAGGTTAATGCATACACGCAGAGTCAACCTTATAAGCTCTAAAATTTTAGCCGTATATGAATATGTAGGAATCTATGGCGCGCCTATCAAAACATGAAAAACAAAATATTCCGCCTCAGTACAACACCAACAGCAAAAAATATTGTATACATTTTGAAATAAAACTCGCCAATGCCAATGTCCGTTTTATATTTTATTGGCGCTTCTCTTTTTGATTTAATCGCGGTTACCCGATTTTAAATCCCACTATGGTCGTAGCTGGAACTTATTTGTGCTTTGCGTACAGTACATCAGTACACCCATATTGCTTAAACGTGAGGACTTTTCGGATCGTTCTCGCAGGTATAATGGAAGTTATTAATTTCGAATCCTCGAAACTCGGAAGAAATACATAAACATTTTTACAGATTGCTATAAGTCTTTAGTTTTACCCAATGGATCCCACCTGCTATTCGTTGCTTTATTGCTGAGATGTTCATTGATTTGAACCATAATATGTATACCGGCACATTGCTACATATTTTTAGGGGTGATGTGAGGGGAGACGGGACCAGAATATTCGGTTTATAACTAATGATGAATATTTTGTAAGCTAAATCGGAAAACAGTCGTTATCTATTACATAAAAAATTGCTTTACATTTTCATACTACTCAATCATGTTTCAAAAATGCTGAATACCAATGAACTGAGTCCGGACTCGTCTTCACAAAATAGTAAATACGTTCCTTCGCGAGCGCAACACAATTCACCGTTTTCTGGGCGCTGTAGCAGTAAAAGATAAAATGACTTCTGCGGTTACGCAGGTTAAAGTGTTTGTTGCATCCGCAGTGTTGACAAGTTAAGCCCGAGCATTCATTTGTTCCTTGTATTCAGTCATTGTGAGTAAAGAGAATCTTGCTGTGCGTGTTTGTATCTCCCAAATTTAGAAACTACAAGCATCAGCATCACAAGTTTGTTAAGCTTTAATGAGATTTCATTTGTACCTATTTAGTAGCAATTTCCGTTCTTATTGACAAAATGAGATGAATCGAGTAGGACAAACGCAGAACAAATGGAGTTCGAATTATACGGAAGAGGAAACAAAAAAACTTGATTAAATTTTTCAGTGAAAGAAAACCCACAGCTCTGTTGTCATGAATAGATACTTGCAGTTCAAAAATGAGAAAAGCCACTGCAAAAAATAAAACTTGTGCTCCCCAGCTCCATAAATGACGTAATTAAGAAATCCGATTATATCTAAACTAGACACTGAATGTCACTACATGCCTGGAAAGAATTGTTGGAAAGCTTTGAGACTACTTATGCAATACTATTGGCAAGGTGAAATCTGTAAAACAGCACATACAATTCTGAATGAATGTATTTTTAATTCGAATTCCCTTCTTTTCTTTTCCCACCAGCCTTGTCTGTGAATCTGTTGTTAGAAATACATTTCCCACATAAAAATTGACTTCGTATAGTAAAGTAGATTCATACCTACTTGTTATTCGTCGATGTTTTTACCATTGAAACATAAAATTAAAGTTCAAACGTTCTCTTAGCTGACCTACCCAATGCAATATAATTATATCCATGTTTTATCTTCTGTGCTTGGAAATATAAATCCTGAATGAAACTTCAACACTGTAAAGTTCTTATCGTTAGTATTTACGCTAAATCGGTAACTTTTTATCATCATGCATTCTATTTTTAGCATGCTATTTAGACACCAGTATTTTAACAGGTTTTAAAGGCACAAGACTTGAAGTAATTTTAGATTTAAACTACATAGGTCCGCAACTTTCTGTATACTATGTTAAAATTTGATAACTGTTGATACTTCAACGAAAACTTTAGTTACATCATTTCGCATTCTACAATAACAAGACATTCAACTGATATAAAATAATTAAATGGAATGTCTTCATGGGTTACTACTATAGAATGAAGTCATTTCATGTGATTATTACATAATAAGATCATCATAAAGGTTACTGGAGTAAAAAAAGCATTAATTATGCAATGACCCAGATTTGAAGGATACTGGAAAAGAAAGTTGCATATACATATTTAATACGAAGAATCAGACATTATGCTACCCACAATCATCAGTATACACCAAAAACTGAATGACCGCTTGCTTTGCATAATATTTACCATACTATCGTTGAAGGTACAAAACTTAACATGGCGAAAAATTATGGTTTTTCACTTTTAATAATCAAACCTTCCACAAACCCAAGCACTAAATTAAAGGCTCATGTTTAAACCATAATAATTAAAACAGTAATATTTGATTGAAGTCCATACATCAATTTTAACTGATTTACCATAATGATATATTATGTGGATGGAATGAAGGTTAATATAATCAAAAGTGTTCGTTTATTAAATTTAGCATTTTTATATCCACAAATGAATACGAATACTGGCCCTTCTCTAATAGCCACATAAAAAACTCGGGTGGGGTGTCTGTTCTTTAAACGACCTAGTTAATTAGATGTTGCTTACACTCACGTTCATATAAATACGCTTCTAGCAATCCAAACGAAATGTGCATAATTAGGTATATCTCTTATAGCAATATAGAACCGACCATGAAAATAGATGAATTAAAGCTATTACATCGTCTATTCTTCTTGAATCATCCGTTGAATGGAACACTAACTACATCCACATTAGTCTTAGGAAAACAGGAAAATCATGTCAAGTGTTAAATTCCTGTGAGGGAAATAGGCAAAGGAAAGTTTTTGCTGGTTGTACTTGTGTAATTATTACGTTGTAATGTAATTTTGGGTGAAAATATATAATTAAATTACGCAAAAAATACTTGAAAATCGTGCAACGTTTTGTTCAATAATCCATAGATTTTCATTCCTCTAAACCGAGAATTCAAATAATATTCAAGGTTTAATAATGGAACAGTGGATATCAATTCAATTTTTATTAATTTTCGAGCTGTCAGTTTTTTTACCAATTAGGGTTCGAAAGCTTGAAATCTAATAAAATAAAATTACAATCCACAACTCAATTATTAAACTTTGAGTAATTTATTATGCTACCTGGATTTACAATATTACAAGGGTATCCGGTCAACCCGAAAGTTATATTAACTATTGGTATTTTTAAAATACGTTAAAATTGGTGAAAAATATTTACGCTCATATGTTAATTGCCCGTTCAATGCAATAAATTTGTTCTAAAGCAAGCTGTGAAGGTATTAGAATTTTTTCATGCAACATGGATAAAATTATAAATTGCATTCGTAAATTCGTCAAAGAAAATTTACTGTTGACCGGAACACTGGGTGGTGTTGTTACTGGATTGGCTCTTGGTAAGCAAACTTTACCGACGTATATGTACTTATTTCATTTTGATTTAATTAAGGTAGTACCTAATTAAAATTTGAAAATTACACTTCTATCAAAGTCGAGTTTAAGGAATGTTATAAGGCCTAGGTGTGGCGCCAAATTGCAATCCCACTCTTTCTTTTCCTTGACATCATTTATGACTTATGACAGTTTCTATATAGAATATTTTTCATGTTTTTCTGTTATTTTCACTATAACCCGCCATTAATATTCTTTTATAGTAATTAATGCAGACGACTTATGTCACCAAAATTCGTTATAGCAAAATAATTATGATGTTTTGCATTTGATCTAGTGAAGAGTTTCGAAAATATTTCAGTGCAAAACAGAGAATGTAATTATTTCCAATATGATTGCAATTCTGTACGAAATTCCACACAAAGATTTTTGAACGTATTCAATGCCAGGAGACATCGTAATGGTTTATTGCATCAAATGCATGTACCTACTACCAAAATGTGCATCATCGTGCTTCCGTATCAGTATGTATTTGGTGTCGCTAGTTTCCAAGAAATTTAATTGCTCTTTAATTAAGGTTTAATTAAACATATTTATACTGCCTTATATATATGAGTAAATGAAGCCGCAAAATGCATACCCTATACGTATGTACAATGAGGCGATTGGAGACACGTTGACAATAAAACATTAATACGCTTCCCTTCATAGGATTTTTCATCAAGCAACTCAACCCAAATGAAGAAACCCAGCTATTGCTTGCATATCCAGGTGAAATCTTTTTGCGGGCTTTACAGTTGATGATACTCCCGCTGGTTATAACCAGTCTATTTGTAGGTACGTACTAAAAGATGAGGTAAACAATAATTAATTTAGAATGCTACAAACCCCTGTTTCTCAACTAATTAAAATGTATGTACGTCCCAGACTAGCATTTGGAAGATTCAAGGTTGCTGAACTCCACTTTAATTTTTTACAATACGTACTTGATTATACTAGTAGTACACCTGATAAATTCGTACCTTTCTATTTCCACGTTTTGTTTTGTGGAATCCTTAGACAAGCCATCTTGTATGTCCCTATTATTGAAAGGTTGACCAAAAAGAACAATCAAGGAGTGAAGTCGTTAAATACAAGAGATGTAACGAGTACTCGCCGGATTCGCATCATTTTACGAGTACTCGTTACTCGCAATTTAGACATGTATTGTGCTAAGGGATATAGCGAGTACTCGCCGAATTAAATACCCTTATGAATATAACTGTCTTATTATTCTTTGTCAATTTAAATCAATACCTACAGGAGCAGGAAGTTTGGATGCCAAATCAAATGGAAAAATAATACTTTTAACATTCGGATACTTTCTTGCCTCCTCATTACTAAATGCTATTCTTGGAGTTGCACTTGCTGTGATAATACAACCTGGTGATCCCTCAATATTGACCAACAGTTTGAATGCCACCAGCCTGTCCGATATGACTGGAGTGCAGTCCAGAAGTAATTCGTTAATAAATAATTATCTGGACCTGGGAAGAAATATCGTCCCGAGCAACGTTTTTACTGCATTTTTTGAACAAGTAAAGTGGTTGCAAAATAATTCAATTCAATTTCAGTTTTCAACGTTGCTGGCTTCCAGAAATGAAAGAGAATCCTTGTAAGCTCAGCTTTGAGATCTGCACTGAACTATCATGAACAATTTTGCTACCTTGTTCGATAGTTCGCAATTTGAGAGTCAGAGTTTATAAGGATTCCGTAGCAACGCCTTGTGATTTGACTGTCGAGGATAGCAGATTGCTATATTTAATTTGTTTCTATACAATTAATTAAAATCTGAACGGCTGCTTCTAGACAATGTCATCACCTGAAACTCGAGACGGGAAAGTTGTGCAAATGATTACGAGCAGGTAATTACAACCTCTTCAAACAAATCTTCACTTGATAAAGCTCGTAAAGTTATGAGTTCCTGCTTCTAAAATTTAGTTCGAACAAATAACTCCATAATTATGAGTAGCACGCAAGGGCTCTTGAACGGATAAGGGCAGGTAGGAGGCTATTAGACGACGTTAAGTGGTCATGCTGGAGGCTTTCATTTAAATAGTATCAAATCAACTACAGAAACTGGTAGTCTAGTACCAAATATTAAAACAACAAAGTACTCATCCAAGAGTCCGGTATTTTCTATCATAGCTCCAGCTCCATAGTGCTTATTCGATCTTGGCAGCCAATATTTAAGATAACGTAGTTTAAATATCTACTTTAAATACTAAACTGAAATGCTAACATCTGTATTTGTTCCATTCATTTAATAAATAGGAAAATAATTCTAGATTTCTGCTGCACTAGCTGCATATCGTCGTTGAAGATGCCAAAGTTAACATCCTCTTTAAAATCCCATAACGTGACGAAAAGGATTTTAAGTTTTGCACCTTCAACGACGATATGTACATGTGCAAAAGATGTTGAGTGATAATAAAATCTTTTCATTTCCACGCTGAAGCATCAAAGTCTATATTCAAGTGCGCTACCATAATTCCTAGGAACATACATACAAATCCTGTATTCAGAATAATTCTCGAAAAAGCTTTTAGCATCTTTGACTAATCTTTTTTTACTCAATCCACGTGAGACTTGAAAGTAAAACGAGTTTCTTGGTAACGCTTAGTTTGACATTCTATGCAAGCGTTACTGGTGCATCCTACGCGGTGCATTTGGTTCCATGCAACCTCAGATAGTATTAAGTTTACTGTTGACGTAATGCTCCATAAGCTCGTAGTTTGTTTGCCCTGACATCCTATTAGAGCAAATTTCGGGTTTTCATGCTCAGAGCAACACACAAAAGTAAGAAAATGAACAGTGAAAGTAACCAAAATCCAATTAAGTTGTACAAATATGTAATGCAAAGAAATTAGCAAGTGTTTAACATTTTATGTGGTTCAATGAAACGGTGTGAAGAAAGGGAACGAACACGCTGGGGGTGATTACGTATACGCTGATATTTGGATCCGTCCTTGGAACGTTGGGTGAAAGAGGAAAGCAAATTTTCGAGATCGCAAAGACTTTTGAGGTTTTATTTTTGAAAACAACCACAGGAATAATATGGTGAGATTGTGGTTCGCGTGATTTGTAATTAAATTTGGTTTTTATGAGGGTATTAAAGCACACTTAACCTCGTGGACTCCATGAGCTCCAGTGTGTATGTAATTCTGACATTTTGTTTCTCTTTAAATTGATCGGGGCACAGGGCAACTCCTGTGGGTGTAGCGAGCATTATTTGCGCAAAGATCATTGAAGTGCAAGATATGTGGAGTATTATGACACAGCTGGCTCTCTTCATCACCACCGTAATGCTTGGAATCTTTCTTTACCAACTGCTGATAGTACAAATTATTTACTTCTTGTTCACTGGCAAGAACCCGTATACATTTTATGTTGGAGTTCTTCCAGCAATCCTTACTGCGTTTTCGGCTTGTTCGTCGTAAGTGATGACAAATAATTGTGTTGTTGGCTATCGAAATTTTTTTAGTGTTAAGAGCACATTTATTTACGCATTAGTGGCATGTAATTATCAATATTTTTGTATTTTTAATGTGTGCATTATTTGTCTAAATATGTCTCGTGGATTATATGTGTTCGAAAAGCGAGAATCCTAAACGACGTTATCAGACAAATTTAATGCCACGCATAACAAACAGTGTATTTGGTAGCAAATTATTTCTTTCTTGTATTTAAACCTCAGCTTAGTTTGATGATGCTAATGAAATCATTTCAGCGCGGCTGCACTCCCAGTAACATTGAGATGCATGGACGAAAATGTAAAAGTGGATTCACGTGTTTCACACTTTGTGATTCCAATAGGAGTCACCGTGAACATGGATGGAACTGCTCTTTTTGTCTGTGTTGCCTCCATTTTTATAGCACAGATGAATGCAATCTCTTTGGGATTTGGGGACTACGTAGTAATATGGTAACAATCTACTCGAAATATTTTATAATTTTCTAACTGTTATAATATGTAATCCTTTCAAAATTGCATTGTTTTACAGCATATAGTAACCCAGCTGTAAAAATGTGATCTATATACATAAATATACCACAGTGACTGTATAGGCCATGTGATTTTGTTGATATGTAGACTTACAAAGGTTATTAAAGATTTTTATTAATTTATATCACAACCACGATTGTAATCCTCATATTTTGGAAACACGAAGGTTTTACATGCATCTAGTATGCTTTTAAACAGTAGACTCATGGACTCCAGATGTATTTAGATTTTAGATCCTTGAACATGGTACCATGGTATGGTAACCAACTCTTAAATTCTACTCGGTACTCGCGATATTCTGTCGTAGTTTTGCTAGCAGGATTTTTTGTTTTGGTACCATACCTTTGATGAACCTTTCCAAGTACATATTGAAAATATATAAAAACAATTGAATTACATTTTCGGTGTGCTGTATGGATACTTGCCATAAGAGAAAAATAAACATTAAAATGGCAGCCAATGAATAAAAAGGAATTTTTCTTAGAAACTCCACAAAGAAACCGAATTTAGTTATAATAAGCAATACGGAATACAGATGAAGGTTCAAAAAAATTAAATATGGAAAGTATAGCGTGATATGGGCAGAACAATTTATTAAAATTGTTTATAATCGATAAACGTTTATTGCTGCCAAATATTCTTATTTGGTACTTTTAGTTCAAATATGACTTGCTGGTGTAGTTATAGTATTGTCGAGTTCATAATAATTAACACATTTTGGTTTTCAAAAACCCCTTGAAAACGGATGATGTATTGCGCTATATGTATGTATGTAATTTTTTTAAAACCTTCACCGTAGAAGCTTGCAAAAGTATATAGAGAGCTTGCAACTTAGATGCCTTGCGATTTTCCCGAAATTTCTGCACTCCCTCTTTTCTGGTATGTACTTACGGTCTAAAAAAGACAGGAGCTGTAGACGCCCATTCCCCGAATCGCTATATTTACAAACTCCCTTGTTTGATAGTTAATGCAAGTTGTACAATGCAAGTATGAATAGTAAGGGAGTGATGAGATGTAAGTTTAAAATGTTATGCTGTCAAAATAATTTTCGTAGTGTTACATCAACCCTTGTGAGCATTGCAACAGCCACTGCCCCAAGTGCATCTTTGACTTTGCTTTTCATGATTCTTAATTCTATTAATGCACCGACAAAGGATATTGGACTTTTATTTGCCATAGACTGGTTCGTGTAAGTTTATTGCATTGATCATTTTTTTAATACTTTTTCCTTCATGAAAACTGTAGTTTGACAAATATCTGGTTTGTTTATATTTGCTTTTCCTTTGTATGAAAGTTTAATCTTTACGTGACTTAGCTTGGCTCTCAGTTTATCAATTTCATTATAGTTTTGTTAATACTCTTAAAATTTTGCTATGGGGAAGGCCAAGGAGCTTGTACAGAAACATTTATACGGGCTTAACGTTACTTCCTTTTTCTAGTGATCGCCTTAGGACTACTAACAATGTATTGGGAGATTGTTATAGCGCTGCTATTGTTGAGCAGTTGACAAAATCGGATTTGCAGAAAATCGGGGACGACAAGTCTGAAAACAACGTCGTTCATAATACAGTTGGTAAACAACAAGCCGAACAAACGGTTTAAAAGTGAGTACGAATTTGATCATCCGATGTACGTACTTACATACCATCGAATAGTACCATAACAGTTGCTGTGTAGTATTGTATGTACATAACTAGCATCCACTAGCTTTTGCATAACAGTTGCAGAAATAGCTTAAAGGATTTATAACAATATTGTTACAAAAATTATAAATTATCTCTTGAAAACTATTCATATTTACATATTTGTGGTGTAGCGTGAAGCTACACGAAATCATCGGATATAAAACTGTTAGAATGTAAATATATATACTATCGAAATAATATTTTCGTAATAGCTGACGATAAAACTCTGTTACTACAATAAAATGAATAACATTATAGGAAAATGAGCTATTAAATATTTTATCTATTTAAAAAATGCTTTGTAAGCAATTAATTTTTGGCAACTTAATTTTGCATTTGAAAACTAGAATTAGTTACATAACACATGAATAATACGAAGTACATATGAACTCACTACAGATATGAGGCAAAATAAATGATAATAAACAGGATGAATAAAATCGGGAGGGAAATTTGTAAATAATATTCAAATTTGTGGAGCAACTGCACGGATGTCGATGATTTCTGTAAAAATAAAAATTAATTAATTAGGATAAAGCTTTTGAAATGCAATTATATAACACAATTTCTGTTCATCAGGTTACGTAAGTAACCTTAAAGTTGAAAACAGTAGAATTCTTACAGGAGAAATTTCCGCTGTCGACGAGTCAAGGTGCTGTTGTTTTTGTGGGTCACCACAAGCTTTGCCCAAGGCTTTGCAAACACTGACAACGAGGCACTTGAAAATAATTAAACCAATAAAATACATCCAAACATCAAAAGCTGTGATGGTTGCTGCATTAGGGGTTTCCAGTGAATTCATCTGTGCTATGAATATGAGCAAAGTCATCATTGCAGCATTAATTCCCAGAAGTAAAAGATTCAATTGATTTCGTTTTTTTTCACTACTGGGATCCTGCTTGATAAACAAAGTGGAATATGAAATCAAAGCGAGGAGAACGGTTGGCAAAAATGCATGGATTCCGTAACGAAGTCCAGATCTTGCTAGAACAATTGAAACAATGAGGTGAGAATATTCGCCGTCTGTTGTCCGAACATTCCGTGATGTCTGTTCAACTGACGATAAGCTGAATTCCGAGTCAAAAACTGTCGTATCTTCGTTTATAAGGCCGTGCCACATCAGATCCAGATGAACTCTTGGGTATCCATCTAGCATTCAAGAAACAATTATTGTTATTATTAATTTACGCTTTTTTGGTGTAAAAGTGCGGCAAATTCCTTTTGGCATAAAAGTATTTTGGCATGAAGGAATATGTAATACCTAATTAGATGCTATACTAACTAAAAGATTAATACCAACAATAAACAACTCACATGATCCAATAGTTAAGTCACAATACTGTTTATCAAATGGAAACTTGGCAAACTTCATAGGACAGTTCAGTTTAATGGTCAATCTGTAAGAGATGAAATGTACATGAGTGAAATTAATTCTAAGTTTGGATGGTTCAATATTTATAGTCCTTATCTGATCTATTATTACAGATTCAATTCAATTCAAGTTTATTCAAGTGTAGAGGTAATAACACAAGTGTTTTTTTCGTTACCGACACTCTATTACTAGTGGAAACGATACAAAATACGATAA
>JAAXYX010002028.1:0-19357 GCA_036851915.1 Ptenothrix huangshanensis | reverse complement strand
CCTACTTCCGTGCATAATACATTAACATATCTGCATCTCAACTTCAACTTGAGCCCCAACTTCTCAACCAAGTTTTTTTTATACTTTTCAAGTGGAACATAGTGTATGTACATGTATAATAAAGTAGCAAGGATTTAGGAACCAGCTCATACATTCGGAAAAATTCAGCCGAATGTAAGTGTAATAATGTCTAGTGATGTATTGTACATATAAAGTATCTAGATAGTCCATGTACATACTTAGATAGGTATATATCCTGAAGGAATCGTCAATCTTGGAATGCACAAATTTACATTTTATTTGTCGTAATTTAATTTTATGGGCTATTCCTTTAATAAAACACCTCACATTTTACATCAACCACTGCGACAGCGACAGTCATATCCGTAAATACGTAAATATGTAAATGCGTAAATCTTACTTGAAATACAATAAATATGAGAGCGTAGAGGAGAAAAGTATGATTCATGAATGTGACAGTGACTATGAATCCTGTGATGGCTATCATATTATAGCCCAGTATACCTATATGTACATATTCCTATATGATTAGATACCATGTTATCGTTATATGTTGTTAATGCAAAGCAGGGGAAAAAGGAAACGGATGATTTCAACTGAAAGGTCAGTTATGAATAATTGTGTTCTATTTTGAGGATTAGTGGTCTCGTGGTGGTTGTGGGGCAGTTTAAAATACATTTTCAAGTCGTATTGCATTTCGATTTTCATTTCTCTTTGATATCTCATCTTGTTGTGTAGGATACTCTCTGCCTTTGTCTACCTATATATGCATAGCTGTACACTTCTTAATTTGTCTGACTGTCATTCCAGTGGCGCATGGACTTAATTATTGGAAAAGGTCCTTTTACTTATTAGTAGACGTGCTAGAAATGCCGTCGGCTCTAATATGTCTTATTAAGGTTTTCGGGAGTCTGGGTCTATAGTACAAACTCCTATAGTATTTCTAATAGCTTACGTTGTCAGCTGAGTGAGCTGCTGCTACTGCTGTTGTTGCTTTTGTTGGTGTTGTTGTTGTTGTTCGTGATCGTGGTCTAGTCGTGGTTTCTCCCTTGTGAGGAGTCCGACTTGGAGGTGGAAATGAAAATGAAGTGAAGTTACAAGCGTGAGGTAAAGGACACTTCTTCAGATGACTAACACAATGTTCTTGTTGAGGATGGATGTTGTGAAATAATTATCTATTTGATATGATATCTGTGCAAGTAATAAAATAAGAAGTAAGTGACTGAGTGCAAGTGTGGACTGTCAACTGTATACGTCTAATCGTAAGTATGCTTGTGTTCAATAGTCCTAGTCGCAACCTAGAGGAGAGGTTCGAAGAGTGTTTATGATGGAGCTGGAGGATGTATGACTTTGACTTGGAATTGGACTCTCTCTCTCTCTCTCTCTGTCTCTGTCTGTTAGTGAACAACAAGGCTACAGAGAAGTGGTAAGGTACTATATGGAGAGAGAGAGAGAGAGAGAATTTGGAGGCCTTCGTCTACGAAGTTTCTATTTGTTCAAGTTGGTATGTAGCAGAAAATGTCGATAAATATGACAGACGAGGACGATGTGACTATATATATATATGTAGGAATCCGGCAAAAGAAGTTTTGGGATTTGGAAGGTATATGTTCAATCTTGAAGTTGCATTCGTCATTCCGTATTCCGTATTTATGCCGTGGAGTCGGAGTCTATTGTATACAAGTCTAAAAGTGCCTATAGGTAGAATCCGCAGCCTGTTTTCCATTCCTGCTTCGACTTGTACTTCCCTTACGAATTCGATTTCAAGTCTAGAGTGAGATATAAAATGGAAAGATAAACGTGAGTATTTGAGTATTGAAAGTGCATAAACATATAGGTAAGTGAAGAATAAAGAAATAAGGGAAGAGAAGATTAAAGAGTGAATACTGAAGACTGAGCGTAACTACCATACTGTCTTCCTTCTTTCCACGAGACGATACGGTACGACACGATTGCTAAGTCCGTATATACCTAGTCCAGACAGCTAAGGTAGGAATAGGAAGGTTAGGTGCACAAATGCGTGGAATTAGGCAAACGCCCAAAAAACCTCCGATAAAGATAATATTCAGGTAGGTAGGTATATTTGCGGACCAGGGCTACGGTTCGGCACGGCTGCAATTACGGCTATGAGCTGCTCTACGGGCGCGTCATTTTAGCGTGAGCTCAAAATTTAACTATTTTGTTCTAACACATTCGAGTGTTTGCATTATGTTACGTGGTATTGTCATTGTAGTTAGCATTAGCATTACGACTGCCATTGCCAGTTTATTAGTTAGGGGTTTACTGATACTGACACTGATACTGGCCTGGTCTGGTCTAGTCTGACACTTTATTCCGATACAAAGCCCATATACACATCCAGTCAGTGTCACAGCTCATACCATAACATAACACATCATGTAGTCAGCACTGTATACCTAATTATATAATCAAGTATCAGCATTAAGTACGTCCACCAGTACCAGTGTAGTACTGTAGCCATTTCTACAATTAATTTGTGGTAGGTAAATACGAATGCGGCACCTATATATGCCCAGCACCGCAACTTACTTGCACCACGTAGGTACATAGGTAACTTATTGAGTATTGTGCTGGCCTTCGGCTGGCCCAAGTTTACTGAACTTTATCAGAGACAGAGAGAGAGAGAGGGAGTTTAAAAGGAAAACTTGTGTGTAAAAATTATTTAATTGCGATTAACGTTGTAATAGCTGTGTTATAAGCTGAGGAGGGAAATGGTGTAATATCACCGTATGTACTTTGCATCGCATCCTATCGCGTCATTTATAACAAATTGCTAATTTAATTGTTTGTCAAATCACTGCTTTGATTTCCAAATAATTAATTACATACCTGTCACGGTCTTGCTACAAATTACTGTTGGTAATGCTTTGGCTCGTTGTTCGTGGTTGTTTTGGTTTTGGCTTGGACTGTGGGTGTTATAGGTATAGGTGTTCTCTGCTATTTTCGCGTCGATTTGTTTGTGATTCCAGTCATAAATTTTGAACGCACGAATGTCAAGAGTTAGATTGCGTGGACATGCAGATATTTGAAATTTTGCAATGTGTAATCATTAATTTGACTTTGATTTGGAAGAAGCATTTGAAGTTGAGCTTGTTGTTTCTGTCATTTGTTTCGGTTATCTATCGTGTTGGCAGCAACTTTGTATTATTTCAACTAGGTATGTCCTACGGACTAGCTTAGTATGTACATATTAATTGAGCCGATATATAAGACTACCTCAAACGTTGTCAGACGAGTCGAATCTTGTTTCCGAATTCTAACATCTCTCAGCACAAATCTCACTGTCTATTTACGTATTGCATTAATTTATTCTTTGTATTCACTATTCACTGCATTGGTTTTTACGCGGACTGAAACTACATACGGTGTGTTGTACAGTACAGGTCATCATATTTTGAAGGTTAAAGTGCAATCGGAAGAATTGATGGGTATGGGTGCATGGTGCATGTGGTGTGTATTGTCTATGATACGGTGGTGATGTGTATCCACACCTCGCAGGATTTGACGGTGTGAACTGCGGTTGTGATATTGTGGATGAGAATGTGATTGAGTGAAAATTGGAGTTAGTTGAAATCCGTTAATTGATGACAGTACAAGTTAACTAATTGTGGCAGTGCTTGTTGCTTGCGGTATTTCCTGCAATTGATTGTAGGAAGCATGAGGTTGAGTCAGTTCTTGTCTTTAATTCAACATCCACATACTCTTGTTCTTGCTCTTGTTGTGGGTCTGGTTGTCGTTGTCAATGCTAAACGTGTATGCATTACATTGGCTCGGTTTGGCTTGGCTTGGCTTGGCTTGACTTACTTGACTTGACTTGGCTTGGTTTGGTTTGGTTTGGCATTGTGATTGTGAGAGAGTTACGTATGTATGTACCTAGGACGATTGAGTCTTTGAGTAAAGTATGAGTTTTAGTGCCACAGACTTTTCTACACAAAGAGGTAATCACATGTAGGTAGATATGTAGGTAGGTAGGTTCCTACACGAATATACACACACAAATAGGCACAGAATGGAGGAGAGTTGGACTGATGCTGGTACTGATGTGGTAGAGGCAGTGGCACCGTGGTACGTCTCTTCTGGCTTGTGCATCTACTTGAGACTGTGCCACATAATGGAAATAAGTTTGATGAAATGTAAATATAATCAAACGAAATGAAATGAAACGAAACGCAACGTAACAAAACCACGACCGCGAAACTCACACATAATTTCATGAATTTTGTTTTGTTTCCGCGTATGAGATGGAGATGGGATAGTGCTTGTGTTCTATTTGTCTAAAGGTAGCATATGTATGTATGTAGATTGAGGGCCTCAGCGTATTACCTACTCGTGGAGTAACTATCGCTGCATCTGTATTCATGACAGATGCAAGTGCGAATGTAAATATAAATATGGTTGCATGTACAATGACTATATGTGAGTGTAAGTATGGAGCGATAGTGGAATGGAAGTAGCGTAGTGTGGTGGCCTGGCTTGGCCTAGCCTGGCCTGATGGAGGATATGGGAGATACTTTTAGTTTTAGGTGGACTGAATGTGGATGGATATGGGCACATCGTATTTCTTTTCCTTCTACTTACTGATGTGGTCAGATTAGATTACCAATTATTCTATTAGCGTACATTTCTCCATCTATTTGCTTGAATCGCCTTGGCTTATGGGATATCCGACATCTTAGGACAGGATTCCCATTCTCTCCCTCCTCTCTCTGAATCTTTCTCTTATAGTCTATAATGCGACTCTGTCTATGATTATATACTGTTGACGTCGACATATAGTGGGTAATGGAGAGTAATACGGACATAATGTAGAGATAGGGAGAGAGACGTACCTACCTCCCTGCCTACAGTTAGAGTTACAGTACCTCCACTGCCTACTCGGCCTTCTGCCTACACTCCTGCCGTCTTTTCTGAAGATTCGTAGAATGGTAGAATGTGGAAGAAGAAAGGAGAGAGGAGAGGTATGGGAAGAAGTGTGTCTGTTGCTAGTGTACTGTTGGCGTAGGATTGAGATTGGAGTCCTGAGAAGAGGACTCGGTCGACTTGGGATAGAAAGAGGCTGTGAAGAGATTGGGAGAGGAGAGCAGAGGTTAGGTATACAGATGTAATTCTAGCAATTCTACGCGTGTGTAGACGTGGAAAACGTGGTGGAAAATGCGGAGTGAGGAAGTAAAACTTTCCTTGAACCTTTTCTGGGGCTCCTTTGCCTCTTTCGAGCGCTACAATATTATCCTGGTATCAAAGCAAAGTTTGCTTTAATTATCACCAAAGTTGCTTTCATTCACCGAGAAATTAGGTGGAAATTGTGAAGCGAGTGGTCCTGGTTCAACTCTGGGTCCTCTGGTCACCGTTTCAGTCAGCACGTTTCATTTCTATCACAAGGCCGATTCTTAATCGAATTCCAATGGGTCAGGCAGAATGGTATGCATGTGCATATTATTCAACCTGCCAACCTGTCTACGTTCGTCATGTCCTTCCTATAATTCCTATGCCTATAGGTACTTACCTACCTACTTTCTTTCCTGTCCATGTACAGAGAGCCCCGTGTCTCCCATCAGCACATGCCTTCCTCTGTGCTTATGGAATGTTTACACACGTGAATATAAATGGTCGTGGCAGTGCACAAAGACTGGTGCATTAAGCTACTACAATGATACGATACGGAGTAAGCAGTAGGTGATAGGAACCCGAGCTCGGAACGCAATTCTGATTGATTAACTCATCCAGTTTGAATCGCAGTCGTAGTTGGAGGAGCATCGGCAACAGAATCACAATGTAATCAGCCTCATTAGCAGCATAATATTATTGCACACGAAATCAATCTAGATGGAATGATAAGGCAAGAGTGATTGCTCGAAATTGTTTCTATAGCCAAAAGTGTTGTGTAGGACTGCACTGTAGTGTAGGAAAGGACTGCACTCGTGCACACACACTAATCGTAAGTAGTGACGATGACAATGAGGGATGTTTTCATCGTTTGGCTTTAGGACGGAATGTACCTACTCCTGCACTGACGATGAATGCGGTGAATGGGAGCTGAGTCGGAGGTGGGAAAGTGAGGAATGGTGTACTAATAGCTTGTTTTTGTTTGTAATTGATTTAAGATGCTGCAACCGTTACAAGATTGCGGACCGCTGCGAAAATTTGAAGAAGGACTGGGGGCAACGTTAAGTCAAATGTATTCGAGTTCGTCAGTACCTCAGTCGGGATTGCCGGGAACTGCCTCCTCTTCGTCTCCACTGGTGGTTGGAAGTAAAGGAATATCCAGCTCCTCACGTTCAATTGCGAGCAGTAGTACACCACATCAAGCGGTGAATCATCATCCGCTTCAAAGCAATGCACCCACATCGAATCCACCAGGATTTAACATGGTGACATCGGTGAGAAGAGAATCCCCGTTGGATCTGTCGGTGAAAACTGTGCGACAGTCGGCAGACTCTTCTACAAGTTCTATGGCTGTGATCGATGGACTGGGCGGGAATGGGAATAGTAGTAGCAATAGTGTCAATAGTGTGACCAATAATAGATCCTTATCCAGTTCCGGATCCTCAACCCCTAATCTCAGCAACAGCAATACCAATCATACTAGTAATGGTCCTTGCAGCAATGGGACTAATGTCAATAATGTAATTGCAGCTGTGGCTAATTCAACTACTAATTTACTCAAAGATTTTCATGGACACTCGTTCTCGACGGATGGAGGCGGAGGAGGAAGTGGAGGTGGCGGTGGTAAGTCATACTCCACTTCCACTGCCGGAGAACGGGAACGAACCAAGTCAAAGAAAATTCCAAGTACACCGAGTACATCGAATCTACCTAATATTACGAATAGTACTAATAATAATCACAATAACGCTAGTAGTAGTAATTCTTCCGAGCCCCCACCCAACGTCAACTCACCCCAGCATCCCATCTACGGACATCATCCTCCTCCTCATCCCACACATCAAGCCCACCAACCCCACCCAACCTCACATTCTCACCATAGTTTACACAGCAGTTCGCGACCTTTACATTCACCCTACACATCACAACCCACACCATCCCCCCACACTACCGCTGTCTCCGTGGCTGGTCCCGGTCCAGGATCTTCGCTCAGCGCTGGACTGCATCACCACCATCATCAACTCCAACAAGCGTCACAGCAGCAGCAGCAACAACAGCAACAACAACAACAGCAGCAGCAACAACAACAGCAACAACAGATGCAGCCCCAACAAAGATCAAGTTCAGTCATCCCGCCATACAATCCAACATCCCCCGCTTTATCTTCCACCATGCCGTCGTACCACCACCAGTACCATCAAGGTCAAACTAACCAGCAGCATCTTCCCACTTATCACCAAGGTACATACCCACAGTACCATTCGCATTTTCCGCCCCAGCCTGCAAGTGGCAATCATACTTCCGGAGCGCAGCAGCAACATCTTAATTATTACCCCCAATATGGCCATGGTCACAGTCATGGTCATCCCCACCCCGGAGTGTCTGCTCTTGCACAAGTACAAAATATGAATAATTCAACGGCTCGAGATGCTGGCGCCAGTCAACCCAATGTTGGGTCAAATCCGCCACAACAAGCCCCACCACCGCAACAGCAACACGTTCATTCCCAGATTAATTACCCCACACCCAAATCTGTTGCATCTCATTATCAACCTCCACCATCCGCAGCCCCGCAATCGGCTTACAGTGCTTATCCACATGGACCGCCGCCACCTGTGTCTCACGCTCACGCATCATACTATCCTCCCGGGGCCAATTCACAACCAGCTACACGACCCCCTCAAGACTCCAATCCACCGGTCCCAGGACAGATACATCAGTCCCATTATCCTGGCCAAGGACCACCTCCAACTCCCTCTCATTACGGACAACCTTACGGTCTGTACACGGGCCAGTCTCCATATCCAAGTTATCATCAGTCAAATGTATTACCCCCAGTTGCTCCAGGGATGGGACCGGCGGGAAATAGTCAAAGTTCCGCAAAGTCGGCGCAGAATTCAACCACCCCGGCTTACCCGCCCAACGGGAGTCGAAATATACCACGGCCACTTTCTGCGGCAGGGGCAGGTGCTGGTATCATACCGCCGCCCTACTCAACACCCTCTAATCCCCACCTAGCATCCCCATCTAATTGTATAAGTAATTCTGAGGCTAATAGTTCAATGTTAAAAACGCAAATTCCTAGTAATACTAACAATTCAAATAGCAGTCATCAACAACATCCGACGACTACACAGCCGGTACCGCATCCTCCTCCGCAACAACCCCCTCCCCCTTTGAACTCCACGAAGGGGGGTGGTAAAGGGACTAAAGGAGGTCAGTCTCGAGGGTCGGGTGGCCGGGAAGGGAAGACATCACGAAAGAGTATATTAAATATGATTCGTAGTTCCTGTGAGACACGCATCCACGAGAAGCAGGAGAAAGAGAAATTTCAATTTAATCATCAAACTTGGAATTTTCACGGGAGGAAATTTAATACAGCTCTTCCTCCTCTTACCAGCACAAGCAGTGGAAGTATAGGAGTGGGTGTTAATGGATCCGACACCAGTGCTATCCCTGCTGGAATTCCATCGGGATCTGGATCCAGTTCCACTGGAAACAGCAAGCAAGCTCTTCAGGATACACCACAAGCACAACACTCACAATCACCTAGTCTTCAGTTATCCAAATCCGAGAGAGATTCTGCAAACTTATCGGATCACGGATCAAACAGTTATCACTCTTTAAGTACTTTAAATCGTATTCGCACTAAAGCTGAAAAGAAACAATTATTTCCTAATCTTCTTAGTCAGATTGAACAAGAGAATTCAAGTAAAACCGCCGCGGTTGCCGCTACAACCGTCACGGATTCCGATCAAAGCTCCTTACAAAAACCACTGGGCATAATTACTTCTGGTCTCGGGACAAAACCCGCCACTTCCGTCTTTGACTTTCAAGATGATGATGATGATGTGGTTAGGTCTATCCCATGTATGAAGAAATCCCCAGTCAAATCCCCAGTCAAAAGTCGAGCAAGTAAAAAGGACAAAGACAAGGATAAAGAAAAGGATAAGGAAAAAGAGAAAGACCTGCCCTCTTTGCCCTCCTTGCCCACCTTGCCCTCGTTACCCACTGCAGCGGCTGCTCTTTCCAAATCCTTGCTTTCAAATCACCAAACCTCCACACTTCCGACTCCCGTTGCTAAGGAGTTACCGATCAATGAGACCTACCAGGCTCAACATAATCCGCCTCACCAGAACACGGTTAAATCCGCATCTTTTTTACTTCCACCCGCCAACAATATCGACGCCAATGTGAACGTGAATGCTAACGCTGTCAGCACAGCCACAGTCCCCCCTCCGCCCTCGTCCAAATCACCAGACAATACTGATAGTTTCTGGGCAGCTTGTGACTCCTTCCTTACTGATTTAGCCTCAAATCCTACAACAATCAAATCCAGACGTGGAGGTTTATGGACAAAACTTAAAAGTAAAACTAGTAACAGTACAAATTTAAAAACACCTGCCAAATCCTCTGCGGGTCAATCCAAGGGAAAGCGAACCATCAAGAATTCCAGTGAAGAAGATTCAGACTTTAAAGTAGAGGAAGACGAGAAATCGGAGGATGTAGAGGAAGACGAGTCGACCGAGGAGGATGACGCAGAGGTAAACAGCACTGACTCGCTGTCCAATTCTAATTCTGGAAGTCACTCCAAGTCGGATGACGTACCTCTAACCACGACGAAAAGAAAGAATGGCAATGTTGCGGCGAGTATCACAAGTGGAACTGGAAATACAAATACGAAACGCAGGAAACTTTCACCTTCTGCTAATAATAAGACCATTCGCTCCTCACCCGTGATAGGCGGTCGAAATAGAAATAGTGATAGAAAAACTCGAGCAGGTAGTCGAAACAAGCGAAATAACTCACCGGAAGTAATTTCCGGAAGACGGCGAAGTTCACGGAAGCTGAGTAATAATGCCCGAGATCGAAATTCATCGTTGAGTGATGAAGACGCAGTGAGTCAAACTAGTATTGGGAGTGAGAGTGACGAAGATAATTCCGATGACTCGGATAGTTCACAGAGTTTCTCCATGGACTCTTATAATTCCGATTCGGAAAATTCAGATGCTAGTTCAAGTGGCACCAAAGACGACGACAGTGATTCCGACTCTGACACCGACTCGGACGACTTTGACTCGAACAGTCTGTCTTCGGGAGTTTTGAGGAAAAGTAAGAGAACTGCTGTCACTTCCAAGGAGAAACAAAACAAGAAGAAATCTCTGAGGAACTCAACTAAATCTAAGTCGTTAAGGAATAAATCTAATCGCTCATCATCCAATAAGAATAAATCAAAAACTAGGAAGAAGAACAGTCGAAGCAGAGCTTCAAAGAGGAACAAACGGAAATCGACTAGAACTAGAAATCTGAGGAAATTGAGGCCACGAGCAATGAGGAGCGGTGCAATCGTTGTTACCAAAGGTCGAATTCGAGACCTTTCTGGTGAGAGTAAGTCATTTCAAGGCTCAATTTTCATTCCTCATTCTACAAATTATTCAACACTTATAAATCTACTTTTTACCACTTTTTCTTGAGTCTGTCTACGCTCCCAACTAAGATAGGTAGTTTTAGATTGACAAATTGACAATGCGTAAATACAGGAAACGTATAGGATAGTATCCGCTCCTTGATATTTCTTTTATATTTAATGATTCATTGTAATGTTCATTGTTTCTTTTCCGTCTTGACATGCTTGAAATATTTACTTATGTGAATTTTGTTTCAATGTAGTAATAGGTTCGCAGATTGGTTGATCGTACATTTAGAATACAAACTACTGAAAAATTTCTACGTATAGTGGTTATCAAAATTTGTTATCAAGAAAATGTCACCTAGCATTAGCTAATAGTATATACATACCTACGTAGTATGTAGATATGTATTGTTTGAGGTGGAATATTGAAATAACTGAAGTACGCGATTATCGACCATATTTACTAATTCAGTAAATCGAACGAAACGGAATGCGCAGCATAGCATGAGATATCTTAAACTTACAGAGATTAGATAATTCTCCCAGGAACAAATAAGCATCTGTGAACAATTTATGGAGATTTAAGAAAAGTCATCAACGATGACATCTGTACCACACTTAGTGGTGTCCTTGGTTGCAAACAAACATTGTGTCACATGCTTATGCAGTTTTTAACGTCGTCCTTTCCATCTGTGTTCACAGCTCGTGCTATAGTTCGATTTGTCCGGTTTATTTGTATTTATTTTCAGTCAGTTCAATGTATTTAAACTCCAAAGTAGGATTATATTATGGGTAGTTAGCTGTGTGCACAAATAGTAGCTACGATTAAACCCTCGAGATGTTGGAATGTGTTGATAATTACACAGATCATAATAAACTATGATTGTTACGGTCACAGGTGAAGAAGACGTTCAACAAGATGGCTCTTCCGGAGAAGAATGGATAATGCGTGGGGAGTTGGGGAAAAAGAAGCGGCGAATTGTTTTTGGTGATGGTTCGGATTTCAGACGTCCTGGCTGGGAGGAAGAATTGATCGACTTTAAGAAAAAATTGCGAATGCCTTCAAAACTAATACGAGTTGCCAAACCGTCCTCACTGTCAGCCTCTGCATCGGTCCTGGAAGGAAATTCCTCCAACTCCTCAAGTGTGAACAAGGACTACCAACAAGACAAGGAAGATAAATTTTCCGGAACCAAAGATAAAGATAATAAAGATAAAGATAATAATAATGAGAAGGATACGAAAAGTGGAACAGAGTCCACCAAGAAGAAAGGACGTCCACCTAAGAATTCTCCGGTAAAGACTGACTCGAAATCAGCCTCGACTCCAAACTTGAATTCCAACTCCAACGCGAATGCCGTCAATGCGTCGAGTACACCCACGAAAAACCCTGGACCGAAAACGAAAGGGAAATTATCAAAGGAAGAGAAATTAGCGGAAGCAAATGAAAGTAAAGGAAAAGATACGGATAATAAATCGCCATCGAAAGAGACGGTGGAGACTAAAACAAAGAGTCCAACAAAGCGAGACAAGACTGGAGCTAAGAGTAAAGAAATGCCAGAGAAATTAAAAGTCGAGGAAATTAAAATAGAACCAGAAGCCGAGAGTGTGGACAATAGTAGCGGTAAGAAGGGTAAGGATGATGGAACAGACAGGTACAGTAAATTAACCAAGGAGAAGGAAGCACAAATGTTACCGACGCCGGGTGCAGCGGGTAATAAATTTAATAAGAAAATGTCAATAAAGTCTGTGTTTGGTGTGGACTTACCCACCACCGCCACAACGACAACGACCACTCCCGTTACGACCACAATCAAAAAGACTTTAAGGCGAAATAAATTCAAAAGCGGTTTTGACTACATTCGCAAAAAGAAACGAGTCACTTCCACACCGGATGGGTCTGTTGCGCCGCCCCCGCCAAAGAGAGCAAAGGTAAGCCAAGTCGTCTTGCTTTTTTTGTGCGTACATAAATGTTTATATGACTCGTGATTTGTGAGATGATCCCAGGGTAGCACTAACCAGGGCTAGCTCTAAGGAGTGAATTTGACCTTTGGAATAACTTTTAATTACATGATTAAAAATTACGAGTATCGTGTATTCAAATTGGTTTTCGATTTGATTCCTGCCACTTCCAGACTAATATAAAGAAAATACTGAACGAAGAGGACGTACAAGCGGAAATGAGAGCCTGGGTACTCAACAAAGGACTTGGTGAAACCTATCTTCACCGGGCAGCCCGGCTTGGTTACCCTGACGTCGCCTCATACTGTCTGGAACATGACTTATGCTCACCTAATTGTAAAGATAACGCTGGCTACTCTCCACTTCATGAGACTTGCATCAAAGGGAATCTGGAAGTGGCTAAAGTTTTGCTTGCTTATGGGGCTAATCCATCACAAGCGGCTCCGGGAGGAATCAGGTATGCTGTGCAATCTTTACTTTCTATTTAGCATGCATAATGAGAGCGAGATGGGAAAGGAGCATTGCTGATCATACAAACTCATCATTTCGTACGAACTATGTTATTTGCTTTCGACAGGCCTTTACACGAAGCATGTGAGAATGGACATGTTGAGCTGGTCCGGCTCTTAGTATCTTTCGGAGCAGATCCTTTGCTCGCAACCTACGCAGGACAAAGTCCAATAGAACTTGCGGAGATGCATGAGTCAGTCCGTCTTCTCTTGCAAGAACATATCAAGGATGTTCAGGGGAAACAAAATACTCCATGGTTATTCCGTGGTTCCGGAACCTGGGCTGAAGTTGAGTATGATAACGGATTCGAAGTCACTGATTCCGTTCCATCCCCTGATGATGCAGATGCTAATGATCCGGAAGCTTTCGAATTTGAAGCAAGTGAAAATACTCTTCCTCCTCTATACAGACTCAAGGTAAACAATCGACATCTTCTTACTTTCAAATCGCTAGTCTAGATGTCTAACCCCGTGACCTATTCCACGAGCCTTTCACCTATATCACTTCTCCCAACTCCGTCATGGCTAAATTGCACCGCACTAACCCTAAAACTTTACCGTAGCACTCAAGTTTATACAATCACCTTCGTCCTCCCGTTTCACCCATCCGTGTCTGTAGGCTGTATCATGTACCTACCTTGATTTTCCCTTGGCTTACAGCGATAAGGAATTTGCCCTTTTTTCCGATTTGTCCAGCAAGATGTTATGAATTTAAAATCTCACTTGTGTCTTTGATCGTGTGTAGGGTGAAGCTTCCTTCTACGTTCTGCTCCAAGACCTCCTCAACTATATTGGTCAACCCAAAGATCGATTTCTGAAGAATAATCCGACTGCGGATATGGTTGAACTGAATTCAAATGACTTCTTAGAGCAAGCTCATTGCTGCCACCTTCTTGGAGAGAAATTCAATTTGAATTCGTCGTCTGATCTCCTCACATTAATTAAATACGATGATCGTGTAAAGAAAATGCTAAGTATTGAAAACTGTTTTATAAAGTAGGTCTAGTAGACATGCTGTACTTTTTTTTAAAACCCTGTAGTGTTTTTGGTGTATAACTCGTATAACTCCAATCGTCTTGCAGATGATACAAAGCAATTACGGCTTAAACTATAGTTTATTTTATAATGTTGTAGAAGGAAAGAAAGTACATGAGCATCAAAACGTTCAATGTTGCTCCAGTGCATAAAACAAAACACATCAGGACAGGATCGTGAGGTTCTTTTCCTAGTAAGGCGTTTCGTGAATACATCCTGTGGAAAAAATCAATTTTGATTTCCATCGGAAATAGTTTTTAGTATAGGTAGATAAGAACATTTTTATAATTCTAAAGTCGAAGAGATTTTTCCGTTTGTTCTGATAATTATGAATTGCTATTTAAAGTATTTTAGTATTTTATTTGTATTTATAGTTACAACCATTATGAAGTAAGTACTAATATTAATGATTAATATAAGATTGGGTGGAGTTAGCCATATTGTAAGTGTAATTAAAAGTAACTACTTCTTGTGTATATACGTAATTAGGTAATTAAATATATATATAGAAAGTAATTAGATAATTAAGTACTGTAATTAGTTGTAGGGGGATAGTCAATAATTTGAGTGAGCATAATGTTTTTGTTTGTACATGTGCATAATATTCGACGACGGCTACGACATACTGGCAATGTAATAATGCAAGATGTGTCTGTAGATATAAGCGGATGAGCACAGGGCACATATACGAAAATACGAAGGAGTTGCAAAGTTGGAGTTTAGAGTACGGAATTGATTTTCTGCTGCTGATCAATCCAAAAATGATGTCAAATTTTGTATCTGTAATTTGTATGATTGCCTAAATATTACATAATTATTACTCTAGGTTCTGGTTCCGATTGATCAGACATTAATTTTCATTTTGATAATCATGTTTCCTTTGATATACATATATATATATAAATTGCAACTGCAAGTAACAATGATAATGATACCAGAGGGTTTAATAGCAATGCCATAAAATGGTGATGAGTATTGTTATTATTGACAATGATAAACATTTGTAACGTTTTATGTGATTATACCCGTTATTATTACAACTACAACTACAATATTATTACTTACAACTACAGTAAATTAGTATAATTTTGTAAAAGTATCTTCCATAGTTTAAAATCATTATATCTGTATTCTGTAAATGAGATTACGATACAGATAGATTTCATGGATTTTTAACAGTGAGAATTTCGGAATTCGGAATTTGGAATTTCAGAATTTCCTCAATTGTGTTATCAAGTTACATTACTAGCGTAAGCATAAAATACCTACATATTATAGAAATACTAACGTATTCATAAGTCTGGGATGTATGTAATGTAGGTTTTTTGTTCGTGAGGACTCTCCTTGCTCAGACGACGACAGATGAGGATGGCAGATACCAGTTATCAGGTGTCTGGCACTCTCAATTACTGAAATGCTATAAATGCAATGTTCCTGCAATGTCTCTGCAGTCAGTCACAAGTCTCGAGTCATCATCGCAAGGATGAATCCCGATCCCAAGGTTTTTGTTCTGATTTTGTTGTCATGTCTGTTCTCTAGTTTTGTCACTTTTATCACAGTCTCAACTATTTAGTGCATTTAGTAGTAAACCTTTCAAGCTTCTCCTAGATAAGTATAATAGTAGTATAAATCTTGAAGACGGAGCCGATAAACATGTTGACCCCAGACAAACAGACAACAAACAAACAACAAACACATATTCACAACCGTAACCACAGCCCTTTCATTCATAAACAACTGAAAACTAAAAATAAAGTTTAATTATTCGAGGTAGCAAAGAAAAGATGGATAGTTGCAATATAATTTATTGTATGGTTATTTTAAATGTTTTCGATTAAATATTAATTTACAAAAGTAAAAGTGCATTTAACTATCAAGATTAAGTGGATTTATTTATCTGTTAACTTTTGTTTAATCTCGTTTTTAGGGATTTGTTTATTCATTATATTTTAGAAGTAATAAATATTTTGATGAATAATACCAGCTTCTTTCATTGCGACAACATGAAACAAACCAACGCGTATGTATTTACTATTCCAGACATGGCAAAAGGAGGAGGATTATGATTATTAATATCATATCATATCATATCAGCTGATCAGCTACCAACGTAAATTCCAAAGTGATACCATTCACTACAAGTACACCCTCTCTTTGCCCTGTAGTAACCCATCGCATAATCTCATATTATTATTACCTATCTCCTCTTATCACCAACATAGGTTCATCAAAACATTGAATAATAGGCGAAACAGCTGATGTTAACAATTCAACACCAAGATCCAATGTCAGTCTGACCATGATTTGCTTTCCATCTTTCATGCACAATGATCCAATCTATTCAGAATTTCCAATGACGTCTATTTAAAAGATACATAGGTACCTACATCTACTTTATCCGGAACGTACGAGGTTCAAATCACTTTAGTCTTGCCCGATAAGGTTTGAGCCCCATACTGTCATTGAGACTGTCACTCTACAACATCCTGCAAGAAGCTCAGGTAAGCCAAAAATACGTAAAACTAGAAATGAGTTACACGTTTCCAATCACGTTCAGCATAACTTATGCTTTAATACTTACCAAAAATACCTTCATGTGCAAAACGATAGAAGAATATTTTTCCACTTAATAGTAGCTGTAAGTCCTGTACAGTAGCTAAATGTTTGCTATTAGTGAACCCAAAAGGATTCAAAGCAAATGATTAAAGTAACAGCAGTACGAATACGAATAGGAATAATCCAATTGGAATTTAATAAATACATACCTACCGCAATAAATGCATTTTAATCACCGGTTGACAGCTTTAAGACTACTGTATCGACCACCAGCATCCTGTCCTGTCGTTCCGTACTCCATGCTTCATACATAATATGTACCTACAGCTCCGCAAACTTGGCACGATATCCCATGATGGGAAAAGGCGATAACTTGTTTTAGTAGTTAGTTTTAGTGGTGAACGATTATTTAATTACAATTATGCTTATGTAATCGTTCCTTTCCTTTCCTATCGTCTAAAACTAATGGTGCCATTTGAATTTGTTGCCGACATTATAGCACTTTGATTTGATGCCCTCAGGATTAGGTAAGATTAGTCGATGCTGAATACATATGTACACTGCCTATATGCAGTACGCACAAGTGATCAAGTTTCAATTTGTTAGCCAATATCCTGAATATCTATAATTATATCACGTTGAGGTGCAAACTAGTACCACAGCAATTTTTCAAATTTAGCCTATAGTACCGTTACTTTTTAAAAATGCAAAGCCAGCTCTGCTGTTTTGCAGAAAGTTTTTTCTCACTTAGCCTGGCTTTTGTAAGCTCAACGACTAGAATAGGTATATTATTATGTATATAGGTTAGGTATGCTACGAGATTGCCCATGCATTATTCGATTAGGCATTTCATTACAACTTTCAATTTGAATTTTTTTGATAATCACATATCAGTGCCAATGCTGAATGTTTTAATTAAAACCTAAAATAGGTAATGGGTAGTAAAAACTTAATGAGATCCATGTGGTTACCGTTCCTTGTTTACCGCGTACCATATGGTTACATGTATGTAGTATGGTACGGTAGTAAAATATAAAGTTTTTAAAGTTGTAGGTTGATTTTGAAGAATGCTAAAGTTGCAAAGGTATGAAGGGTCATTCCTCTGGATGGATCCATCAATGATTACCTATACGATAATATTATGCTATGCTATAAAGCGATCGAATGGAGGTTGTGGAGGGAAGAAACGACGCGTTAAAGAATGTCAAATATGATTACTATTTCATATTTATTAACTTCGACATGGTAGAGGCAAAGGAAGAGTCAGACAGTCAGACGTATATCGTCATTGAAGGTGCTAAAGAAGCTCAACGCAATTTTCATTATTTAAATAAGCCTTCTCCATTATTTTTTGCATATATGTACCTAGATAGCTTGTTTTAATTTTTGTATAAATTGCACTCGGCTGATTTTGAACC
This sequence comes from Ptenothrix huangshanensis, assembly GCA_036851915.1. Classification (NCBI taxonomy): domain Eukaryota; kingdom Metazoa; phylum Arthropoda; class Collembola; order Symphypleona; family Dicyrtomidae; genus Ptenothrix; species Ptenothrix huangshanensis. Next base: position 1,319 of record JAAXYX010002028.1, on the reverse strand, counting down.
TTCAACGACGATATCGTGAATGCTGAGCAGAATGAATCTATGAATACAAGATTTTGTGTGGGACGTGGAATTCTTTTGGATGTGTGGTAAAGGTTCGTGGCAGAAAGCAAACATCAAACAATAAGAGACTGGCTGGTGAGCATGCATCTATTTATCAGCTTCAAAAAGAAATACTCCCCAACACGCAACACAACACTTTCACCCGTAGTCACCCGTCACCATTCTCAGATTCAGAAATTCAGAAAAAACATGTAGCAACCGCACCAACCTACGTAGGTAGGTACATACATCTACATACATCCGAAAAGTAAATACATACCTATAACACTTGCATCCGTTCGTCATGGAGGTCGAAGTCGCAGGCTTGATGTTCCTAAGGTAAGGTGTCTACGATCTCTTTCGGTTCAACTGAAACTCTAATATGTCCAACATTTCATGCATAACAATAGCACAATATCTGGATAGTGGATAGCAAAACTAACCCCTTACACAGATGTTTTGATGCCATGAGACCTAGAGATTTATATAAAATATTCATTTGATTGATCTGTTCAGCTTGAGAATTTCGGGTCCCAAATCAAATCATTCTTAGCTACTTTCCTTCCACTGCGTCAGTTGATGTTTATTTAATTTTGAGGCAGACGCCGCAAACCACAATAGAAACGAGTTGGATTAAAACAAGTGTATAGGTATAGGTACATAGCTATTACATGCATGGGTATGTAGGCGGGTGCCTCCCTATCCCTGCCTACCTATCCAAGTGTGTTTGCCTACAATTCTCACTACGAGTAATTGTGATTGTTTCCTTGACAAGCTCAGACTGTAAACACTTCAAATACAAACTCCTGTCGGTTACGTACACATGTTATACGTACCTATGTAGCATATCTAAATCATACGGGATCCGGGATACTTTATCCCACCTTTATACTGTTAGAACCTTCAATTACCTCTTCATTACATACCTATACTGGCATTTAGTGATCGTCATGCTCTGGCCCGCACTATGACAAGCTGTTTGTTCCTTGTCTGATGCAAGGGTTGTAGACCAATTCAAAAACGTTTCAACCAGACAAGTCCGATGACAAAATCTAGCCTACATTTTAAACATGTAAGGCATTTTTCATTTTTCATGGAAGCTATAGACAGAAATAGAGTAAAAGGGGCAAATTAAAGTGAAAAAACTCGATTTAAAATCTAGGAACACGCCAGACCGAATCAATCACTACTACACATGTAGCATTTACATTCTCGTCCAAGGTAAAAAAACAGCTATCTGTACTAATATTAGCAACGATGAGTACATACAGCGATGAATT
>JAAXYX010002027.1:0-11484 GCA_036851915.1 Ptenothrix huangshanensis | reverse complement strand
GGGTAATTGTGAACACTCCAAAATACAATTAGTAAGAGTTAATAAAAACTACCGCAATGACTTTTACAATTATGAGCGTCAGTCATTTATAATTGTAAAATACACTGTGATGGTTTTTATTACCTCTTACTAATTGTATTTTGAAGTGTTCATTATTACCCACCGTTCACAATTACCCGCATCTACCCTATTATCTTAAATTCAATTTGGGTGTATTAATTAATTAGTACAAGGATAATTATATTAAAACCAACTTACAACTTACACTGACTATGAGTCATAGTCATCGGATTTTTACACATCCCCATCCGACACAAGTATTGGTGATTCACGAAAATTCACTCCAAATCCAAGCCACATGTTTCGTGACGTCACTTACTCTACCTGTTCTAAAACGTTGTGGAAATAAACAAACTTATGTATTTACGTAACTGCATGAGGTGTCATTATAAACGACTAACGAGCGAAGAGCGAACACATGGAATAAAACAAAAATATAACAGTTGTGATGTTGTGAAGCAGACGCTGATATTGGTGCTACGTCGTTGTCGTTCGTGGTGAGTAGTTGAGTAGAACTTGTACGAGTAGGTATTTTATAATTATAATTATAGGTGCTCCAAAATAGAAGGGCTACTGCGTTTGACGTGCATTCAAGTAACATTCAACCTTCCTTTTTTATGGCAGAATTCCAGGAGCACTGCAGCACAGAGCACAGTGTATAGGGACAAGTTGTGGTTCCACTTCCACCTCCAGTTTTTATCCAGTCCTTTCTCGATGTTCCAGCAACTTCCAGTGAATACAGAAGAACACTTCTAGAAAAAGCGTTAGCTTTATACATGCTGTGATTTTCCAACTCCCACTCATCCAGTCGGAGTCTAAAAAGGTTCGGAATCGGCCAGGTCAAAGTAGAGTCTGTAAGTTAGTGTGAATTTGTTAGCCAGAACCAATCTTCGAACCAGCTGACAGTTATAAAGGACAGCATTATTTCAATTACACATAATACGTAATTACAACATTAAACAGCAAACAGCACTATCTTCTTCACTATCAATATCATCCAAGTCACTTGCGACTGCGACTCTGTTCTTTCTGCCCACAGCGTATTCAATTACTTTTTCTTGGATTTGGTAAGCTATTTGTACTTACTTTTGACATTTGGGATTTCTATTATCTGTTCTACACATGATGAAAAAACACGCTATTCACATCATATTTACTGGATTTGGAATATTGAATATAGCGGCTGTAATTATTCTAGTGTCGATTCTTTCACTTTTGACTTGCAGCTGATCGAATTTTGAATTTATTTCTAATTGTAACAGTCATTATCAAAAAATAATAATCACTGTTGACAGTGCGTACACACTGCACTTCCTATTATTACGAACGACGAACGTTGAAAGTCAAATGTACAATTGAAGAGTAGGTAATTACTTAATTCATCACACGGGTAACGCACACTGAGTAAGAATAATTACTGGTTGGATGTTGCTGTAGTGCTGTATTTTAATAAACTAATTAATTAAAGTGAATCCATAATTGATAATTATATAATTAATTCTGTTGACTGTCAGGTGTTCATAACGTCTCCATTTACTCCGTATTTGGAATTTATCGTTAGTTTTATACGGTAAACGGTAAACGGTAGTATAATAAAGAATAGGACATTTATTCAATAAATAGGCTTGACACTGTCTTCCAGCGAAGATATTCCTATACATTACAGAAACTGTTTGTGTGAGGATTATAGTGGTATTAAGACAATAATTATGTTTGAAATGTAGTATAAGAACGTAAACACAACGTCGTAAAGATTGTAGAAAACAAGTGATGTACGTACGCAAATCTATACAGACTTTTTGAGCACATGAATTACAAAATCATTGATTAAATAATTTCTTGCTTTCGACAAATTAAAGATTAATTCATTCTACTAACTGCATACCGTAATCCTTCAAATAATTCCCGGGGGAATTATTTACAAAATTGCCTAGCCACCGGTACTATTATTCGAGAGAGGTATGGCTAGTAATGATATAAATTAAAGTATTTTATTAATACGTATACTGAACATTAATTTAATTATCGAGCTCCAGCTTTGTGTTTGGTGCTTACGAAGTTAAGCGCCAAGATGCTAGTGTTAGTTAATTACTACTTGTAAGGTTTAACGTCTTGAAAACGAGCACCCAACGTCATCATTAAATGCCTATGTTCTTAGTCGCTATTATTACAATTTAAAATTCACAGTACTACTACAGAAGAAAAACTAGTTTGTAATTATATCCAGCGTTTTCCAGTAGGTACTTTCCGTTATAATGCGTTTTTCAAACGTTCGATTTCGACAATAACCATTAATTGTGATTGTTACCTACTTCTGAAACCATCACGCCACGTCACGTGTTCTTGATTGCTATTAATGCTGCTGTTGATCCCGAATACGGATGACTAAATCTCCTATCTTTTTTGTCATTTCAGAAAACGATCGCGGAATACAATTAATTCAGCTTGAGGACGGAATTTTTTTTCACACTTCCAGCTCCTTTTGTGAAGCAAGAGGAACAGAAAGAACAACTAGAATCTAAATTGGCTTTCGACTTCGGTAAAGATCTCAGAGGTAATCCTACTTCGTTTAAGGACCACCAACCACTCAATTACTACGCCTTAGGTTGCGTAAAACTTATTTCACCATCACTTTTCCATTAAGTACTAACAACTAATTAGTATTTTATTTTGTAACAGTTTTCACGGAACTATTCATCTATTCCTACCTGAGATCGTTACTTACGTTCTAGGACTAATTACCACCACAGTTATACAAATGACAGAATACGGCTATGGTAAGTAACTTGCGTGTTATTATTAATTAGTATGTACTTTAGTTAGTATTTTGGTTGACTCGTAAGAGCATTGTCGATTTAGACATCGATCTGCGGTCTGCAGACTAACTTATCTTATAACTTGTGTGGGTGAGTACTAATTATTTTAAATAATTATTTGGATTGTAGCGGACATGGATTCTATGGGTGGCGGTTACGAATTCAGTGAACAAACAATACGGCAGGGATTCATCAGGTATTGTGAAATCATGGAAGCATTTCAATCTAATTAGAAATAATAAACAATGAAATACGGCAATCAATGGACGGAATTGAAGAGCTTCCCGTTTTTAAATAATTAAAGGAAGTCAAATGTACCTTTACTGAGTAATTATTAATTATATGATTACCTTGGTACGTTTGTGTGTTTTTGTGTGCGAGAAGCTCTTTAATTATAGTTTTAGACCACTCTAAGCCATATTCTTTTTGGGATGTCGTTGCAGAAAAGTGTATGCTATTCTGATGGTCCAGCTTCTGATCACAACGGGCTTCATCGCAATGTTCGTCCTATCTGAACCCGTTTCACTCTGGACAAGACAGAACCCAGGGTTTTTTATTGCAGTTTTAGTTTTATCCTTCGGAATGATGATCGCATTGACTTGTTGTGAAGGAGTGAGAAGACGAAGTCCGACAAATTTTATTTGCCTCTTCGTCTTTACCATTGCTGAAGGATTCTTACTGGGTGCGTCAGCAAGTACTTTCAAGTAAGACCTGCAGCGTTTTATTGTATTTTTAGTAATCATTAAGAGAATATCAGCATTAAGTACTCGCAATAAATAATAAAAAAAATTGTAAAAAATATTGTATGTAACTGCTTTCCTGTCCAGAGCTGATGCAGTTCTCCTGGCAGCTGGAATCACTGTGGTTGTTTGTCTAGCGATCACAATCTTCTCATTCCAGACGAAGATCGATGTGACCGGGATGGGTGGCTACTTGCTCGTGGCCACGATTGTCCTGATGCTGCTGGGATTATTTTCCATCTTCCTTCGGTCCTATTTCCCGGTCATTCAAATCGTCTATGCTTCTTTGGGTGCGTTGCTCTTTTCCTTCTACTTGGTCTTCGACACTCAGATGCTTATGGGGGGGAAGCATAAATACTCAATTTCACCCGAGGAATATATCTTCGCCTCTCTCAGTCTCTATCTGGACATCATCAACATCTTCATGTACATCCTCGCCCTTCTTGGAAACCGGGATTAGTTTATTGTTGTAATTGCAATCACCAACCTAATTTCCAATTCCTTTTTTCTGAATTTATTTGATAATATTTTACTTGCCTCACACGGAAGATCAACGTCAATGCAAACGTTAGTGCTAAATTTATGCCAAATAATTAGGTACATGTAAAGTACTGATACTGTGTATATTCATGTGGAAGCTGGTAGCTCTAGCTCTAGGGGCTCCACGCTGGTTATCGGGCTTTTACGAATTAAACAAAATGTTTCGATCGAAACGAAGCTCGATGCCCAGTCGCATTGTCCTTGCGGGCCTAGTCGTAGTTACCCATGCGATGTGCTATAAACAATTTTAGGAATAATTACAACTCGTATATAAAATTGGTTTTTTCTGTATCCCAGTCTCTAAATCTACCACATTATTAGTAACGACTAACCACAAACTACAATCAAAGTAGCTTGAGATTCTTCAAATGTTAAATGTTGAAAATCTGATGAACAAAGTGCATATTATACAGTTGTAATTAGAATTACTAATCAATTATAATTACTCCAAACCAATAGCATATCGAAAAAATTGTATTCCGAAATCTACTTGTAATTAATTACAAATTATTGATCAATTTATCACGAAGTGTATAAACGTCAGAGCCGGAAGATGTGACTCTGACATTTATGCGCTGGATAATCAATTGTCAATTGGAATTTGAATCTAAATATGATTGTGGTTGTATGATTAATTGGGGAAGATCTCATGTCATTGCCCTTATATCAGTCATCATGATTGATTTTAAATTTTTTATGTTTGCAATAATAACTAACTTCCAATAGTCTGATGATGATAAACAATAGACCTCATGCATGATTACTAATTACCTGTATAATTATTACGAGTATCATGCTTATTACGAGTAAATATGTATGATGTAATTAGTTTCAATTCGCAAAATAAGGTTGTTTTTCACTCGGACTCGAGTATAGACACACAGGCGAATTCGACAGAGTCTTACTTTTATAACCATTTATGTAATATTAATTAATTATATTTATACCAAAATTATGTCTACGTTTTTTATTGCTAATAATAGTTTTAATTTTACTACTAATTCTGGAATTCAGAAAAACGAAAAAAAAAACAAAATATCTTCAAAACATTTTATAAACTGAATTTAATTGACTGTAATTTTATAATTATATGAGAAGACCGAAAGAAATCTTGTATTGCGTTAAGTACTAATAATTAATATTATTGTTATTGTTACTGGTGTTCGTGTAGCAGCAGATAAAACAGTACTACTTTTGTGTTTTTGAAACTCCATGTAGTAAAATTGTCATTATTTACTACAGATACAACTTACAAAGGAAATAAATAATGTAGGTAAATATAATTAAATGTTGGTGTATGAATAGCATGAGTATCGAAATGCCGATTTCATTTGTGCGCATTTTGTTTTTGGTTTTTGTAAATCAGTAGAAAAAATCTTACCTTGAAAGAAATCATTATTAATATCGTGATCATCCACAAAATCCATAGAATGGGTATGTAGTTTCATCGGGAGTATAAATGATAATAATGCTGGATATTTTTGATTTTTGACCATCATCCTCACCATGACCATGTCTTAGCAAAGATCAGAATAGCAACTTAAAAGCCATACGAACCAAAATCAACCAGATTTTTAAAATATAATTAAATTAAAACTAAATAATTTTTTAAATTAAAAATAAGCTGGAAACTAAATATAATTGAATCCTAATTCAACGAATCACACAATTTTGGACAATTTAATGTTTATTCGTTAAAAAATGAATACGATATCGACGGATGTAATAATAGTAATAATAATCGCAACGATAATACAGTACGAATTTACAGTCACAGAATAAAGTGTGTTCATAGCAGAAAATAATTTAATTATAATTAATTACAAATTAGTAAATTCTATCTACTGGTACATCAGCTACTTAACTGAGTTTCTAATTCAACGTAACTTCCTGTTTAAATAATCTCAAAACACACTACTTGTAAATAACTAAGAACTTCCCATTTAAACTGGGGCACAACTAACGCTTCCCTTCTTAGATCATTTGCTAAACAGAATTATAATTACATCGAGATAAATAGTAATTACATCCAACGTACAAAGACAGGAGAGGTTGGTTGTGGATGATTCCATTCTGGATTCCCAAGCAGTTCAATCCAACGTGTAGATCTATCATTGATTACGTAACTATAACTATTTTATTCATTCAAAGGATAGACATCTTTACTTTGCTTGACAAATTACCTAATTACATTACTACGGTACGAGTAATGTTATACAGCCAATTTTCAATTCAAGTCAAGTCAGCCTGAAGCTTCAAAATTGTACAAGTAATTGAAGTTATGTACTTACTTTATTTATATTGCGTATATAATGGTAACAGTTACAATTACGGATACGGTACGGTTACGTTACAGTTAGTCATCTATAATTATTTGGATTAATCATTCATAGTCAAATAATTAATTTATTCATAACTCGTGATAGCTTCCGACATTAAACAAGTTGGTAAATAAATACAAATACTCAAATAATTAATTACATTAATACATAGTTGCATAATTCAATGCCGATGGTTCAAAAGTTTGCTTTTAACAACGTTGATCAACATGCTAATGCCTATGCCATTTTTGTACATTGGTAAGGGTGATTAATATAACGAATAAAATTGATCAGAAGATTAGGAAATTAGTAGTTTGACGTTGATGTTGCCAGCATGAAATACACTGATTATCAAGCTAGTGTCAGGAATCTAGAGTTCGTTGACATCACTATCGTTGCACAAATTCATCTGCATCAGATTGAGGACGTACAGATCGAAGTTGCGATGGACCGAGCCCAACGAGGAACAATTCTTGGTCTTGCGGTTCTCCTCGATGGACTGGAGTAAGCTTAGAAACAGAGGATAGTCCATACCATGATTGGCTTTCAAAATCTGCTGACAATTCTCGGCAAAGTCTTCACAATTTTTTAAATTCGAAATCTCTAATTTTACTTCCTGTAGAGCTTCCTTCAGCTTTGACCAAATGTGTAGAATATTTGCACCATTCATCCAATTGTGGTTGATTGAGATTGTGTCTTCCTGCAGAGGCAATATATTCGAATATTTAATTCAGCTATCTACTAAAACAATTTAATAATTAGATGGCTCTGATGAAGATATCTACGACTTACTAAATTCCAGACGACATGGTACCACCCGGAAGGAATAAAAATAACTTCACCGGCTTGTTGAATGATTTCATAATAGTCAACGTCTTTCACACCCGGATTAGAGTAATCATACTTAATCTTTTTGGTCTTTGAATTACGAAATTTATTTTCTCCCCCGGGTGGATAAATCCACCATTTTTTTGTACCGATGATATTTGCTGACCAGCTGTAGGATTCATACACATCACAATGAAACGGTGTCCTGACAAGTCACAACAAATCAAAAATCAATTAGCATTCCACATTTAATTCATTATCATTATTCTTTTCATTTAGGAGTAATTAATATATTTTTAATTAAATACAGTAATAATAATAAATAATGAATTCAGAATTTTTCTCCCTTTTTGTTTCTGATGGTCCACTTACCACGAGCCTTTTGGTCCCATATAGCAAAATATAAAATCGTCACCCTCATCGAAGATGCCCCAAACTTCATTCAGCCAGTCGGAGCGAAAGTAAGTTGGAATTGTGTAGGGAATGTAGTTAACAGAATCCTTTAATAAATGCCAATCCTGCCAAGTAATTAATAATCAGATCAATAAAGCATTAAAGATAAAATCCACATATACCTATTGAAAATATTCTTCCTTTTAAAATAGTTTTTGAAGAATAATCTGTGAAGTGTTGCAGCATTAGAGGGAACGAACCTTTAAATATAGACATTTCATGGAATCAGGGTAGCCCTGCTTGATATATTCTTTCCAATGTGCACAATACTGGGCCATGGTCATTTCGGAATCTTCAGTATCATCTCTTGCGTACATCGTATCTTTTGCAAACTCAGGAGAGTACTTACTACACTCCATAACACTCACTGAAGCTTGTCCTGCAACAAAATTATTAATCACATTCAATAATTCAAAATTACACCACCCTCCGGCCACTGCAATCCAAACACAAAATAATTATTATCATTCCTTCTTCTTCACAATTACTACTTTCTCATGTCGGCTTAATTACCATTGTTTGAATTTCTCTAAACAATTTTTATCTTTATTATACAAGTACAATGAGTTTGAAATTATCATTCGACTGAGAATACCCGCATCAAACAAATAAATCACTTACCATAAACATTTTCGAGAAAATCAAAATTAATTCGCGGGAAAGTGGAAGTTCTGTCAATCCAGTCAATCCTGGAACTCCACTGATCTGTAATCGAGCTGATAAATAGGCATGGACGGTTTGTGATTAAAAACTGTTCATAGAATGCACCGTAGTTGATGTCATTGCAATCAAGGACCGGAAACGGTTCCGTGATTCTTCGATTCGTCTGTGTCTGACTGTTCTTCTTGCGCTGTTCTTCAAATCGTAGAAATACGTTATTTGTTACTTCTATCAGTGGCACTTGTTCTGCCATTCTGATCCTGGCCCTGACCCTGTCACGTAGATCAGTACAATCAACAATCAGTTCCCACAACTGCCACCCAATTTTTCGATGCTGATTTCGGTTGACAACTCAGCAGGTGACAGTCTTTTCCCGATTCCAGGAAATAATTCCAATTGAATTAAACCTCTATTTTTCTTCCACCACAGTACAAACAATGCTCACAGCAGTGACAGTTGGCAGTACCGCATTAATATAATAAATTAATAGTAAATTTTCCAGGGTACCAAATCTATGTATACAGGTTTTAGACTTTGTCTCTTTGCAAGCCCGGTTTTCACTACAGCTTTTAACTGTTACACACAGGTGAGGTCGAGTGGATCCGGGTCCAGGTTAGCACTTATGAAGTTTCGGCCTTTATGAATGTTTAAGCAGGTTCATTAATTAAAAATTACGTTCATCACTATACTTGCTAATTTCTTCTATTCAAGTTCGAGTTACTAATGATAATCTGTTCAATCAGTCATCAGTGGTCAGTGATGCCTAACTAGTAAGATTAGCGAAAATGTTTGTTCTTCCCTCCACCCTTGTCTTCAGTCTTCCTCACCTTCTTGACATTGCCTCTTAAATTATCCTCGCTGCAATATGATTTAATACTCACATATATAAAGTGTCTACTGAAGCTGAAAGTTGGTATCAAACTTGGCTCTTTTTACTTGGACTTGGATCTGAAATTATGCTTTAATTGCTTCACAGCAGTTGATTTTGGCTTTTCCGCAAGGGGATATACTATTATTCAATGTTCAAATTAATAAGCAAAAAACCAAATTTGAAATATGATTCAGACGAAAAAAAGAAGTTAATTATGAATAATAATAACTGTCGACGTTGGCATTTCCACCTTCATATTCCCAACAACTGATGAATTTATTTTGAGTTTGAAAGTGCTGGCAATGAGGATGCTTCCCTGTCTTCTTCCGCCAGTGGAATAATTAGAGCAGGTAATTGTATGTTATAAATAGAGAATAAATCTCGTCTCGCTGTACTTGATCACTTACGATTAGATGTTAGATATTAAGGTGCCGATGAAGACGAAGATGAAGGTGGAAGAACGAAGAAGTGGAAGTAATAATAAGTACATACCAGTGGGGAAGCCTGGCTGCTGGCTATAGTTGTGGTTGTGGTGCTTGTTGTTCTCTTCTTAGTAGCAAAATCCTTGACTCTTTGTATCATTTTTTACAGACGGTTGGTGTTGGTTGTTGGTTGGTTACATGGCCATGGATTGCTTTAGCTCCGAGCCGAGTTTAGAGTTTAGGTAGATTTGGTCGTATACTGGTAACTCGAACTTGTAATGATATGATGATGAGTTATAAGAATTGTTGTGTGCACCACTCGGTACTTGTTCTCTGCTGTCTCCTATATTGCCGTCGGTTCATATTCGGTTGCTCGGATTCTGGTCTGGTATAATAAAATGATGGAAACTTGCATTAGGAATATTTGGATACTGCTGTTGGAGGAGTTGATGTTGATGTTGCATTGCTATCCGTGTCTGTTCAGTGCTTTGTGTTGTGCTGGGGACGGGGTAACTTAGGTGTACGTGTGCAATCATAAATGCAAGTATAAAGTTGTAAAAGTTATAAAGCACGTATGGACATGGATTTGGATGGGGAATATGGGAATATGGGGGGGCATTATATTTTGGATGCGATGTGGAATATGTGGATGAGGAATACGCGAAGTAGATGTTGGTGATGGCGATGGCATTCTGGCATTGCAGTCAGTATAGTTATAGTGTTAGTGTTATTACTCGTAATATATCTCGTATATCGTAATACTAATATATGCTATAGTTTAGAGACAAATTGATTCCATGTATGCTCATCTTGATATGAATATTGTGTGAGTGTGAGACTACGGGGCAAGTATTTTAAACCGAACGAGGACAGGCAAGGGAATCCAGGCAACGGAAATATAAATATGGCTCTGTTCAGGGAGAGTCCGGGCCCGGCTTGCTTTCCTTGCCTTTGCCCTCATACAAACATCCACGTCCAACTCCAAGTGAAGGCAAGATATGATTAGTAATATATACATGTACTACAATCCTGAATACCGAGCACGGGAGCCAGAATAACGAAAGCAACTCAACTGCTGTAAATATAGAAAAAGTATTATAAACATACCTACATTTATTTCCTACATGTGCTGAGCTTACTTAAAGGGAGTTGGGAGTTTCGTTTTCAAGCACCTACCTGTGCAAGATGCGATGCGATATTGTCATGTGTGTGTACTGTGTACCACACCAGTTTACTTCACTACACTGCCGTGTCTGCCTATTCCTTTTCGTATTCCTGCATACATATATTCACATGCTTTCGCTGCTTCGGCTTAGCTTCAGACTTTAGTTTGGATCCAATCGGATCTCTTAACTTATGCTTCTCATACACTCCAAACAAATGACAATCTGCGGATAACCCTATTGAAATCCTGGGAACATGGCTATAATCTATTCAGCTGTCATCTACATCTTCCAAAAGAGGTCCACAAGTGAAAATTTTGAGATGCTCCGAACTTTCCCAGTAAGGTATAAGAACTAGATTGATAGGTTTGAAGAAGCAAATGGGTTCCAGGCCCTGGAGACTCCAACCAGACAAAGATTCGTATCGTATTAAAGAACGCTCTTGATTTGGACCACTCTTAAGATGATTACATCATTGCTTGAATTGGATTCTATCCAGACTAGAATGCATATTCTAAGGCATATTCAATCATTTTGAAATTTCCAAACGCAATTCTAGATGTTATATCGAAAAATGGTTGTTTAGAGTGTACCGGTAGGTTCGGCATGC
>JAAXYX010002026.1:0-19369 GCA_036851915.1 Ptenothrix huangshanensis | reverse complement strand
GGGGGGGCTAGTATAAAAATGTCGTCATATGATATCTAGTGGAAACGAAAAAAGGAGTTATATCTAGTGTAAATATTAAAGATGGCCTCATATCTAGTGCAAATTTCATGAAAGGTCGTTATATCCAGTATTTTCAAACAAATGAAAAATGACATAATAAAAGTTTTATTTCTGCTTCAGAATCAAATTTTAACCTCTTCTCAACCTGAACAAACAAAAAATATCTAATTTCGTACTATATTATTCCGAAAAAATTCATTTTATCTACACCTAATTCCATGGTAATGGAAGGGGTTAATCCCCGTAGCCCCCCTTTTATCCTCGGCTGGGTGGATGCTCTTCCAGAGCGGGCCGTCTTTCAAACATAGCCTGAATAGTCCGCTCTGTGGTCCAACTCATGTAAAGCTTCACACATCATGGCTCTTGAAGAATATACACAAATTATACAATACAATGAAAATAAGCCTAAAAGAATAAAATAAGGCTTCGCATCTTTATTTAACTTAACCAAGATTCACTGCAAGAAGATTTATTTTCCATAAAAGATCAAATCCTTTTCAGTGCACATAACATTAGTACATAATAATGATAATTTGAACTAGGTATTCCTAGCGCGATATTTTGAAAATTGAATTATGTAGCATGATGTCCCACATTTTTAGTAGCCTAATCTCGAGTAGTAAAAACAACTCGGTTGGACTCATTTGGATGGCATGTTAAGCCAAATACCCCTTCCAACTTCATTTTTTTTCCGGGCAAGCAACGAGCATTGAATTTTTGGAATATTGTTGTAGTGAATAAAAATAATTGATCACGAGCCAAGCTTTCCCCAAGACAAACTCGCTTGCCTACAGAAAAAGGCATGAGTTCATCAACCCTTCTAAACTTGCCTTCGGAGTCAAGAAATCTCTCTGGTCTAAAATTTTGAGGATCACCCCAAACATCAGGATCATGAAAAACCCCGTATAAATTACACCACAACATTGTTCCCTTTGGGATGGAATAGCCATGGAACATGATATTCTCGGAAGCACAGTGGGCACCACCTAGGGGTGTAATCGAAGCTCGTCGTAGTACTTCATGAATTACCGCTTCTGTATAGGGCATTCTCTGACGATCATTTAAAGTTGGGAGTCTGTCGTGTCCCACCATGTCCGAGATCTCGGCTTGAAGCTTGCTTTGAGCCTCTCGATGTTCTGTTAGGTAAATCATTATCCACTCTAGTGCAGTTCCAGTTGTTTCAATTCCAGCAATGAATAAATCACTCAAAATTATGTGTAGGATGTTGTCTGAAATCAGGGAGCAAGATCACAGTATTAAAATAACAGTTTAAATTGGTGCCAACTAAGTAATTTGTGTGTATTTGTAAAAACGGCTGCATGAAATCTGCCCTGTACCAGTTTTTTAGTTTAATTATTTATAAACGCAGTTAGGATAAGTCTTAAGTTCACCAAGAGTACATCAAAACCACATCCCACAGTCCAAGATGTATTTAAATGCGTTTCTGATGCTTTGAAGATGGATCCTAACTGCCTTCATAATTCTATAAAATACGCCTAGCCTTAGGTCATAGGCCATAGGGCATGGTCACTTTAGAACCGTTTTTTTTTCTGTTAGTGTTCTGTGTTTAGTTTTTTGCAGTGTATGTAGGTTGCTGCTAAAAAAGACAAAATCAAACACGATATACTTTCTTCTTTGAAACTAGAAGATTCATCTTTGGTACTTCCTATTTGGTCCAAGTAAGCATGAATGAAGTTCCGGCGCTCATCCTTTACGTAGGAACGTTTCTGATCTTCAATTTGGTTTTTCATAAATGCATGCAGCTCTTGAATACCGTGTAACCCTTCATTAAACCCACTTAAATTCGGCATGAGATTCGATACCCAGGGAGCGAAAAACGAAAATTTCGCCAAAAAACTTGGTAGTGCAAAAACTCTATAAGGAACGTATAATGATTTAAATTTTTTAGTTTAGTACCTACTAATGATTTACATTTCATAGTATCAAATACAATACAGAATCTTTATCTTGCCTTTTGCTGATTTCTGCCAATCTGTTTAGCACTGGGTCACCATAATTAAAACGTTGGCTGGCTATACAAATCCAAAATGCATTGATAGTGGATAGACTGAAAGCGTTATTGATTTTCATTGGTTGTCCAACTTTCATTTGAAGCTGATTCAAGAGCTCACAAATCTCTGTTTGAATCACACCCTCCAGCCGTTTACTTCCGAAACCGAAATCGTGAAGACATTTGCTTATGAATCGCCGCTGCTCAAAAACGTCGTCCCCGCTTCCTGCTATAAGCCCTATCAGGTGAAAGGTAAGATTAGTTTTTTGATGTGTAAATAGTACTCAACAAAAAAGTAGCCATAGTATTCTATACCAGTAAAGAGTTTGAGTACTTGACGTAAAATAGCTTCCGTAAGCGTAAAACGTAACATCAAATTTTAGGTTGCGGAAATTATGTAGCAAATTTGCCTTTTAATTTTTCTGCGTGTAAGTTACTTGAGCTATAATTACTTAAACTGAACTACATGTAATTGTTAGTTCATTATTGTATTTGTTTAAAATCTCTACTCTACATTTCACACAGGAAGCTGAGGAAATGACAATTTTACCTCTTCCACCATCAGTTGCTTCAAAATAACTCATATATGGGCGATAAGAAAATACAGGTAGATTTAATGCTTCCTTTATGAGTTTGGCATCGTTGAGAACTATCGAGCTGGCGAAAGGATTCAAAAACGTTACTAATTTTAGTGGGATAGCATAAATAAACTAAAAAAGGATAAATTAAGTGATACTAACAAAATTATAATGAATAGCAATAACCATGAACTTATTTCTATCTGGCTTGGCTTACGGGCTTTCGGCGAATCGAATAAAAATAATAGGTCCGTATTTTTTCTTCCACTCGAGCAGAACTTTTCCTGGGTGTGATCCCAACAGCGGCAAGTGACCTAGAATAGGGAATCCCCATGGCCCTATGCGAGTAAGTTGTGTACATTCGTATTGAAAAATTAAACGTTTATCATATTGTTGCAGAGTCTTAAAGTTTTACTAGTTAGTCGAATCGATGAATAAATTATTTATCATTTATTTTGAAACTGTTTTACTTTACCTGGTGGCAAATTAGATTTTTTTGCTTTGTTTGAGTTATTAACAATCAGAACTACTCCCAGTATAACAATTACTGCAATCGCTAACAGCATAATAAGGAGGTAATTAATTAACTCAGAGCGATCTTTCGGCACAATTACGTTATCACCGCTGTCAATTAATTTCAACGCGTTTCAACAATATACTTTCAGTATTGGAAGTTAATTAATATTCGAAAATGAAAATGCTATACTAAATGCTGAATGATTCAAACTTCTACAATATTAAGTAACTAGTTGTAAACTCTTTCTGTATGCAGGATTCTAATGTCAAGCCGAAACAAATGTTCATTATCTGTGATCTTCATTCAAGATTTTCCTGTTCATTCTTGCTTTTGTCAGCAAAGTTTTACAAGTGGATCAAGCCGACCTTGAAACTTGTTGTTTTCTCGTTGTTGGGATGAAAGAACGAAATGTTGAATGATGCCGAAATGGGTGGCTAGTTTGCAATTTACAGTCTCAATTATTGACATCTCTTCATATAATTACTTGTGCATTGGGTGGAATTTACTTATTGTTCCGGTTTTCTTATCTTTGTCACTTTACTGCACTGCGGAGATGCAAAACTTTATCAACCTTTATAAATTCTAATTTTAGATTTTTGTTCTCCAATCCTTCAAACAGCATGCGTTTGGCAGTTTACAAATTTTCTGTCTTTGCAAAAAAGACAATGTAGTAGTCCAGTGAGTTCTCAGTGGACATACATGTCTGTTAAATTCAAAGTGTACGGACGACGACGATATATTATCAAAGAATTAAATCAAGATAACAAAATAAGATATCGCGAAGCAGCTTACCATTTTCACTATGCTCCTCACAGACATATAGGGTTTAGGTTAGGTTACATTACATTACATTCCGTACATTTGCATCGGTTCCTAGATACATATAATGAATAAATAAATAAAGTACCCAATCGTATGGATGTACCCTACACATATGCCTTCAATTCATATGTGTTTTGCTTGTATAATTATAGCTTGAAGATTTTGTATGTCTATGCAAAAAAGACAATGTAGGTAGTCGGTACTGGTAGTAGTCTAGTGAGTTTTCAAATGGCTTACTCGTTCACTTAGATTAGCAGCAAACTGTTGCAGGAATTTCGTACTAGGCCTCAAGCCTCTAAGATTATGTTTATCTCAAGCAAGTTTTTGCACGAGTACACTGTGAAAACTTAACACTCCTAAAACAGGATATAATGCGCAGTTGTAAAACGCCAGCAACGTATCTAGTTGTATTTAGTATGGATGAACTTCGGGTGTATCTCAAATGCATCACAAATATGCAAAGAAATATATATAACCACATATGTTGGCCTGCGAGTTGCGCTTTAGATACACTTTTGATGTTTAGATGTACTTAAGTTGAACTTGAGTTAACTGCTTCACAATTACATACTAAATCTCTGCAGGTTTCCAGTATTCTAGGTGCACAAGTTTTTACATTGTATCTATTTATTTATGTGCCTCATTATTAATTATAGTTCCTACTGGTTAAAGTATGTACCTTGAGATCCATGTTTTTCGTCAGCGAAAAGGCTAAAAGCTTAGGTATTTCGCATTTAATTTAAGATGAAGTGGGCCTTTCTGCTTTTTAACCTGCAATTCCCATTATTTAAGCACAAGTGGTCGATTACAATTTACTTAAAGCTAAAATGTAACTAGGTATACGAACTTCAAATTATTCGTGTTTTTTGAGTTGAATTTTGGAAGATGTAGGTAATTATAATTATTCCTGAAAGGGAAGTGCCATAGATGGTACCATGAAGTATGTGGGTGGCCAATTTTGCCTTCTGATGATGCTCAGTGCTAAAGATAGCCATTTAAACCTAGGAGAATCTTATGACGGTTGGGGTCAGTGGACCACAAAATGACAAAAATTTAGATAGCGTCATTTGTGGAACACTCCTGTATAATATGAATTTTCTTAATTTCCTTAAAGCCACATGCAGTATACCCTGATAGGAATATTACGTAGATATTCACTGAATTACAGTATAAATTGTCTATATTATTTATTAAGTTAATTGATTATACCATATAAAAATAAGTTCTACATAATTATACTAGAGCATTTGCACAGCCAACCATTCCACGGTTAAAACAGGCATTCGTGCCAATTAAATTAATAACGAAAGAACTATTTTTTGATAATCAAATTCATTTTCTCTGCAGCAGTTCACACCAACTTTTAGTGGCTGTCAACTATTATTAGAGTTATTGAGGGAGTTTATATAGTCTTACATCAGATCACTCGTATATATTTATAAATATACTTTCATTAGACAACAAGTAAATGCAATTACTGATAAGGACCGCAAAGCCAATGATAGCGATTTCTTAAGTATTTACCGAATTATGCTCCAAGAAAATGAACCCGGCGTTTTACGTCTTTTACTTAATTACTCACATTTTACTTATATTTGATAAAACGAGAATTTTTAAAATTTATTATTTATATACGGAATTACTATAAATACTTATTGGTAATTACGTAGGTACACTTGTCATTATTACTGCCATAACATCGTTACTACTTTTTAAGTTTGCGGTTATTAGGTGCTGAGCTGCTACCTACCTACCCACCTATACTATAACCGATTTTTCCAATTTTGCTTTTTCAAGGATGACAAAATTTCTGTCCCCCAAAGGACAGAATAACGATCACGAGAACTTTTTAATCATCAGCAGTTTTGACATCGCTCGCTGTGCGATAAATTAAGAACGCATAGAGGCATCGCTTAATATCGCAGAGTTTACAAAGTTCCACAAAATGCTTGCAAAGATTCATTCATTCACATTAACAGCCATCAAATTCTCAATCGATATATGTTTCAAGTTAAGATTTGTCCCCGTCTGTCGCTCCGAATCAGACAACAGTAGCGACAAGAGTTTGATTCATTGCAAAGTGTTACGTTCTAACAAGCGTCTGAAAGCATGTTGTTACCTAATTCTATTGCAAATTGCAGTACTGGCTGCGTTTGTATCCAAGGGATTAGTTATCCGTGTAGTTGATGGTGATTACGGTGTGATAACAGCTGTTCATTTTTTCAAATTCATGATGATTGGACCCCCTTTTCTGGTGTACTTCAATCACCTCCAACGATCCTCAGAAGTTGTATGTGTTATGAATGATGTTCAGTCGATACTGAAGCAGATGAAAGGTTTGTTTTAATTTTAAGCTTACAAATGGAAATAAAATGAAATAACTTGAAACAGGAATAACAATTATATTGTTTTCTGCGTGGTTTTCTAGTCCTAAACTACAACGTGAGTGGATGGTGGGAAAGTATTGCTGCTTGGTTCCCCATTCTCTCAATATTTGCCTGTTCCTTTATTCTACCTTTACTTTATTCAATACTTATCATCATATTTCCGGACCTCTCCATGAGCCTCGTGTCTTTCCTTCCTTCGCATCTAAAAGCAAACTTTTTGATTCGTGTCTTGTTTGCCGTGTACGAACTATACCTGATGTTTGGACTCCTTCATATCTGTATAGCTACCATGGCCTCGATGTGGGGATTTTTCAATAGCACCATTCGCTGGTTGTTTCTGTTGCTGTGAGTTTTTTCAAGTAATTTAACAGTATTATAAATTACTATGATGAATGATGTAGCCATAATTTTATTTGTTTTTTTTGTAGAAAATTTGATGAGAACGATCTGAGAATGACAACCGAGGAGATGTTTCGGGATAAGCTGAACTTATTTTCAGAATTATATATTCTGACTGTGACATTCAACGCGTTTATCTTTGACCTCATCTCCATAATGGTATTTGGTCTGTGTGGAATGACAACTGTGTGTCTCTTCGTTTCCTTGACTGGTTTTCAAACTCTTCCTCTCCAGGTGTATGCATTATTTATATTGGCATCTACCATAATGACTTTTATCATCTTCGTCACGTTCACTCAACTCGGCCAAATAAGGAATCTTTCCGAGAGAACTTTGAAAGAATGGAAAACGCAATTGTACAAAATCTCTGTGAACTGTTATACGGGAGGTCATGGAATTGGAAAGGGCTTAAGAATCGTGATTAAATCCCGATCCAGTTCTAGGGGTCAAGTTAGTGAAAATGAGACTTTAGCTTTAAGAAGGCAGTTGAAGTCCTTACGAAGATTTGGGGTTCGCGCTACCACTGTTTATTGTACAGTGAAGACTCCACAGAAAATGGTGGAGCAGGTTTTGACTTATTTGGTTCTCATGCTGTCTTTTCGTTTGGAGTAAATAAATTGTCAATTGTGGATGCTCTACTGATTTCGAATTCGAAAAATATGAACAGACTAATTAAATAGATAGTGGTCAAAAAGAAATTAATTTTGAATCACGCTAGGATGCGTCTTGAGTACATTAAAAACACAACATTAAACACGTTATAGACTGTGAGAGACGTTTTAGATGCACTTCAGAATTTCAGATGTACTTTCGGCGAATTTGAGATGAAAATTTCATTGCCATGCCGAATAATGGATGTCTAGGTCCAGACTGTTGGCGTTGAATTGCATCTGAGTTAGAGTTAAGCTATACAATTAAAAGTGATTTCCGAAGTGTCATTCAGAAACACGACAAAAACATCTCTGAATTTCAAACATTTCGACTTAACATCATTTCGCAATTGTATCTTTGACATTATTTTAACGCTCACCTGATTATTCCTGCCAGCTGCATGAATGAAAAAGGAATTATCAGATAATTCGTTCATGAATTACAATAAAAACGCGTTTGTACGCCCAAAGGTTGAAGGAACACAAAGATAACCGACGTCATACGTTGGCGAAACTTTTATGAATGACGATATTCCTCACCAGAGACTTGGAGAGATTTACGTTGGGGAGTTTCCGGTAGCTGAAGCATGAGGGATAGCACATAAAAATAAATGAACAAGAGGAAACAACAAATGCGATTAAATTACGCGGATTGAAAAGTAAAAAAAACAAATTCGTCTTGAGCTACAGTGCTCTCGCGATATAGTGTACTTTTTGGGACGGGTCATTTTGGTACGGTAAGTGGAGAGTACGTTACGTATACGAAGGGGTCCTTTTAATGTACGGTATAGCAGGTGGGAAAATTTTTTGGGTGCTGTAAGTAGAGGTTTACGTTAAATAGAGGTACGTTATATCGCGAGAGCACTGTAATGAAACGAAATGAATTTTGTTCTCATGGAATAACGAAAAATAGTGGCTTCAAAAAATTAAAAAATGATTATGTGTAAATGAAATTAAATGATTGTGAATGAAGTAAATGAAAGTCAATTATTTTGGTATCCTAGGAAGTTAATTGCAATTTCATTTCATTTCATTTCATTTATTTTTCGAACTCTGAAGTAGCCTTTAAAGACGAAAGTCACTTTCTGCAGAAGGTGATACAAGTTTCAACCTGTAAATTGTTTTTCGATTTTAACTTGAGGGCTAACTAATTTGTTGATGGTCGTCTTTTGAATTTGGGTTAATGGGAGATTAATTATGCTTTGATTATGATTTAGTACTGCAACCTACCCGTCACTGTTGACCCATAGTCAATGCAAACCATGTAAGTATGCTGCGTTCAAATAAAGTTCCAGAGCAAGCCAAAATCATAAACGGCATTCTCGCTGTGTCAAAGCAAACTGCTTAACAAACTCCAAGCTTTTAAATTCGAATCACTGTTTCCTCTTCAAATTTTTATTTGAGTCTCCTGGATTTCTCCTCGACGGTCTCACGGACTCAAACATGTAATGTACAAATGAGCATTCACATAGAATATTTGAAACATAAAATCAATTCTCATTTGTCGACTTTATATATATATACGTCACTCAAAACGTACTCTTAGTCTCCGTCACTAACAAGAAAATAAAGTTGTACGTTATTTTACATGCATTGTTTCAAAATAGGATTTCAAATATCGGTTTCCTCACTTGGTGTTGATCCTATTGAATTTTTAGTTTTCAAAGTCAATCGGTTCGTCATAATGACTAATTTTCCTTCCAACCTGTACACATAATAGAGTAAGAGCATGCAAAACTCTCTTAAGGGTTTTGCTGTGAAGACCATAACTAATTCAGAAATACTCTTGTAAAAAATCTGGTCATACAATCAACATATTTTCGAATTCTAGTTTACTATTAAAACTTTAATTAGGTTACATTCAATTTAGGTCATGCTTTCAAGGACAACTATTGCATACGTTAAAATTTCCGTAGGTTCTCTATTAAGACTCTTGGACTTAATTGGAGATAAAATAATAGAGTAATTTGAGTAAGTATGGCGCCGTAAGCAATAAAATAATAGAGGCTACTATAAAAATAGTTGGGGATATCCCTGAAATAAAAGAGAATGCTGGGAATCTACTCGTATAATTATCTGTATGAACTCAGATAGAATGTGTCTTAAGTTCACCAAAAGTACATATAAAATGCATCGAAAGCGCCTCTTGCAGTTTAACATGAGCTCATCTTAAAAGCTTACATATACGTAAGTCTCAACTGCGATATTTATTTACTGCCACTTACTCTAAGAACATAATAAGTAACATTATGAGAGCCATCAGGACTCATCTTTGACAAATAGCTATGTTGTAAGGACTCGTGAATATCGTCTAAAACCTTATCCTTCTCCTCGTTTGAAAGATGTGGAGGCAAAAATGGCCTATACATTCTAATATATGACCTTGTGTAAGGAGCTTCATTGCCGATTGGATTGAGAATCTCATTCTGAGGCATTAGGTTATATTCAACATGGGAGATGCCCAATTCATCAAAATACTCCATCCATGCTTCAGCCTGTTTGGTTGAGCTTGGGATATTCAAAACTCCGGTAAACATTGCTTTGTCTTCTAGCACCATTGACTCCAACAAATCAAATCCAAGCACAATGTTTAAGTAGAAACGGCCTTGATTGTTTAGCAAGCGTAAGAAATTTTCTACAGCTTGACGTCGTCTATCCGTTGGAATCCATTGGAGAGCAAAATTTGACCATACGATGTCCACATAGTTTTCGAGCATTCGGACAGTTTTGCTTAAATCATCCCATGGTTTACTAATGTCGTCGTCGAGGAAAAGGGTTAGATGATCCACCTCGTCTTGAACCCGATGTTGCTCTTTTCTTGCATAATCAATCATAGCAGGATCGATATCAATTGCAAGAATTGCTGCATTCTTGAAAGTTTTTTCTAAAAGACTTGTAACGCCACCAGGTCCACAGCCAATGTCTACTATAAGATCTACACTAGAAAAATTGTTTGCATCCAAATAAATTGCATTTCGAAGTATTCCGTACGCACGAAACAGTTTAGTCTCAAAATGACAAAAAGTTTAAAAAACAAGATAAAAAGGCTAAAAAGTTAATAATATGTATGCAATTATAAGCGGATGTGATTGAAATTTTGAAGAAGGTATTTGAGAATACACTCCAAAAGCGAAATAATTTTGTACAGGCAAAAAATGCCTCTTACAGTTTAAATTGCACCAAAAAGTCTACTCATATTTTGTGCAATTTGGAATGCAGTTACGTTGAATCTTGTGTCCATCACAAACGCATTAAAACGCATCTAAGACTTCGAGATGGAGATGTTTTTAGCTGTTTTTTTAATGCGTTTAAGACAAACTTTAGATTTTAGATTTTTAGCTAAGCTTTAGATGATCTTGCGATGCATCGTACCTGAGTTCATGATTAGAGTAAATATGAGTAGGTTTTTGTCGTTTTAGGTGCATCATTTTGCAGTGTATACTTACTGTTGCATCTGGTCCGAAATAATTTGAGCAATAGTGTGACTTGCATGAGCTTCTTCTACTTCATTGGTTTTCTCATATAAATCCGGTCTCAAGCCCATCCTCATCTGTGCTGCATTTGCCTCATCAGGGTCGTTTATTCGAAAACATTTTTCTTCCGAAATAAAATGACACTGAATAGTTTCTAAGAGTCCCCCGTTCTTGCTAATATGTGGACTGCTTAACACTAGGATAATTATGCAAAATGTGGATATACTCCCGTAGCAAATACATCGCATTCTAAGTCTATGTATTGCAACCTTTCTTATTTGTGCGATATTGCCCATCCTGTAGCAATTAAGTACACTTTGCAATTACTGATGGTGGTAATTCCTACGTATATAGACGAAGAATGAAGAATAAAGTATGAATTTTAACCATGTCGATCGGGATTTACCTAATATAATACTGTGAAGGCGTCTAGAATTAAATTACTTGTCTATAAGGGTATCATCAATGTTTGATTATTGACATTATTATTGTTTATTCGTAAAAGCTTCTGTTTATCAAACATTGAAATTGTTTAGCCAGTGCTTAATACTGAATCCTAGATCGCATCCCTGTGTATGTACATATGGAAATGAACAAAAGTAAGCGATCCACAATGAAAACTGATAGAGTTAAAGATGATGCAATGCAGAAGGTTCAATGATGTTCCCGAGCCAGTTCAGAATTTTTCACAATTTCGTAGATATGATGGATACCTACTGTAGTATATGGGCTAGATATCAATCCATGAAGAGCTTAAAAGATGATGGACACAAATCATTCTTTCAAGTAGCGGAAAAACTTGATTTTTACAGGAAAAACCGTCGGAAGCGAACATATTGGTTGGTCAGTGAGTAAAGCACGAGTAAGTCATTTAACATTTTTTTCCTATCAAAGAGGATTTGACATGCTTTACCTGCTTCTGTCTTACATATGTAAAAATAAAAAAATATTTTGAAGAAGATGCATGATTTAAATTCGTGGATATATTTCAACAGTGCATAGCTTAATATCCTTCCTAATGCGATCGAAGAAATACCTTGAAGAAGCAGACTATTTTTTCACCCTACTTATCCGCAGTAACTGCGCTGAGTAAATTGAAAAGTTTTCATGGTTCCACCTCAGCAGAAAATAATTGAATGTAAATGATCAACTACTAACCACTAACCTATTACTTATAGAAACTAGGTAGTTGTATTGCTTTAACCTTTAGTGCTTAAAAACTAACACGATCCACGTAAATGACTTGTACTGACACGCAGGTAAATTGCACACTTAAGTAATCTTATTTTTTTATCGTACTGTGTTATCCTCAGCTATCATCTTCTTTTGTCACCTCGTCCTCTAGTTTACCACACACGTGTGGCTACGATATCAAGGGCAGTTCAACATACTATAAGAAGGTACCTATGTATATATATGACGTACGTACTCGCTGCTCGCTCGCTGTATCGTTACATTGTATGATTGCACTGATACTGATACTGCTGATGTACATACCTATACAGTTTACTCGGGCCATGTGTGAGCACATAAAACAAGGAAGACGTCATGCACTAAATCTCAGTTAATTTAAATATAAAAAATAGACCAGACTGGTTTTTTTCTTTCTTAAAATCTGATTATTCTAATGAAATGTATTTACATAGTTTTCCCATGTTTTAATGATTTCGTGTATCAGGATTTTAGGCAAAAAGGGAAAAAGAATTGTCAAATATTCATACGTAGGTATGCTAATAGTATGAGTGATGAGAAAAGTGCCAACAATGATTTCATTTCTTAATTATTTTAAAGGCCACATTACAGAAACAAACATTAAGCGAAACAAATGCGTTTTTGCACACTCTATTAGGTACACGGTAAAGACTAATTATATGGTTTTAATTATATGTATATCCCTTTCACTCTACGGCGTCTACGTTGATTCAGTTGAGTAGGAGCTGCAATAGCTGCATGCATGAAATATGTTACATTAAAATTATATAGGAGAGTTTAGTTGATAAGATAATTAGCCAAGACGCAGTAATTATAGCGGTTTCAGTAGCTTATCAATCGGATGGTGTGTGGTTGAATAATCAATTCAATGTTATCAATTCCAACACCTTATTATTATCCTGATATTAATAATTACATATTGACAGGACAAAGTTTCACCTTCACGTTGACTCTCCGTTATTCTTTATTACATCACACTACATCATGCAATAGTATTATCATCATTTAGGTTTTTACTCCATTATTTTTGTGCTTACCAGTAGCATAGTCATTAATCATTCGCGAATTACAGAAAACAAGGCAGATGAAGGAGACACAAAGATGTTCCAGACAAAAAAGTAGCCTTTGCGTGCAAAAGTTTCCATGCTTTCATCGTCTAGAATTCTGGACTGGAGAAGTACCTATGTATGTATACATTGTGTATCAAGCATTATTATGATCAACTCTTCAATTATTTCAACGATGCGGAAACACGGTTTGTTTTTATTTTGTAATGGCATATTTACACTGTTCCAGCACTGGATTCTGTGCCCTGTGTTGCATATATAAAGGATTACCACAAGACATTTAGCGAACTCAGGAGCATTTTAGAATTTGGAGCAGCACCATGGAACGTTTTAGATCCTTGTTGGTCATTGCCATCCTAGCTCTATTTATTTCCACATCCACAACAGGGGCAGGGTTTATTAGTTTTATCGACTTCATAAATCGACTGAGGCAACAGCCGGACGCTAGTAATACAGTATCATTCCGAGTCCGGCCTCCAGCAAGTCAAGGATTACAAGTGTCACTGCAGCCGCCACCTCTGGAGGGTAGTGCTATCGCTCTTCCATTGGAACGGAACCCGAATCAGTATCAACTACCGCCTGGACGCAACACTTACATTCCACCACCTCCTATTCCTGCTCAACCGGATGATGTGTACCTGCCACCAACTTATTTGCCACCGAACCGAACAACCACGACTACGACTACGACTACCACCACGACTACCACTACAACCAGAAAACCCACTACCACCACAACTACCACTACAACTAGAAAACCCACTACCACTACAACTACCACCACAACTAGAAAACCCACTACTACTACTACAACAACTACTACCGAGAAAGGCTACGGCTACATCTACAAGTCTCCAGCGCCCGGAGTTCCACGGCTCCAATATTTTTAAATGTTAAATACTCTTCAATTCTCGGAAGGATTACAGATATTATAATCCGTCAAGGAATTTTTTACACTACGACTACCTTCAATCACCTACTTCGTTTTATTTTTCGTTATTACAATTATTTCGAGGTAAATACCCGCCAAATATCCAAGTAAATATTAAACAAATTATCTATGCAAAATGCAATACTGTAATTATAATTGCGTTGTAGCCATGTATATTTTTTGTACTAAATAATTACTTTATTTCATACTACATATTTCTTTGTACATGCGATGCTAATACTCTGAAATGGACTGGGTGTAATTTTAATTAATTATTTAATTACTTCCTTGAATTTATCAATATGCATTCGTTCTGTATGATTATGGGTTTATTTCAGTACAGGAGAATGGTGTAACATTATTATTATTGGCAGTTGGCAGTTTAGAAAAGCTAATAATTTTGAAATATGAAATAATCATGAAAGCGAGGGTAGCATTAACGCCGTTGTTTTAGGATAACTGCTGGGGAAAATGCAGCTTTACTTCACTAGGTAGGTTTCTTTCAGAAAGGTAACTACAGTTTAAAGAAAAGATCAAATCTACCATATTATTATACTACAGATTGGAATCCCTACTTAATTATTACATTATTATTAATACTCGCTATATAAATGGTAAATAAGTAGAAGTACCTAAGTAGGTAAGTAAGTTAATAGAATCCAAATGACTTTATAATTATTTGATGATCCTCTAACGCAGTGCAAAATGTAGTTCCGCATGTAGGTATGTCGGTTTATATAAGATAATAACAATTTTCTTATGTACCTACCTCTGCATCTGTATGTATGTAATAACAATCTGATGGAATTATAGAATCGAAAAAACTTACGAGAAATCAATTACAAATACATACAATAAAAACAGCTAAGATGCTCTCACACAGTGCATAAGAAGCAAGTAGGATTAAAATAAACTTTAATACTTAAAAAAGAAAATTAAACTAACGAAGATGCCTGTAAATGAAAGCTGAAACTTAAATTAAAAGGGAGAAATAATTTACGCATCAATTGCAATGAGCAAAAATGAAGGAGAAATTGGCAAAAGTAAGACCACGGTCCGACTATATTGTCAGGGCTGTTGACTCAGCGGCTCTCCCAGGCGCAATCCCCCTACTGCCCAACACGAGGGCTTTTGGCTGCTGGGTTTCCCCCCTGGCCCGGTACACCTTTCCTTAGCCAACCTGGTGAAGCAAGCTTCCGCAAGCTACACCATATTGATGCTAGGCTTAGATGGGACGCCCAGTCTACGAACACAACCAAGCCAACAGAACTCCCCAACTCAAACCATCCACATGGTCAAGCCTCCTAGACACTGGATTACAGGAGCACGCCACAACTCCCAGCGAGTATCAGCGTGAAATTAACTCACACTTCTACTCCAAGTCCTCAGTTCGAATCCCACTTGCCTCGTTCGATTTTCAATTATTTGTTGCTTAGCTGGAATTGTAGTTTGTTCTAACATTTACTAGTGCCATTCACATTTAATTCTGGCACAGTGATATTATATTTACTATGTACGTATATACACTTGTGCTCTATTCAACACAAGGTTTAGATATCACTGTAAACTTATGATACCACTTCATGAAAATTACTATACTCACTAGTGAGACTGGTACGATGAACTACGATGTTAGATCTACACTACGGATATTCATCGTAAACTATCAATGCTTAACGTTATATAATACGTACATTTAAATAATGTTGGTTCTATGATACTGGATCGTCTATGTAGATTAACTCATATTAAATGCCTGAGCTGCTGTTCTAGTTTTACCGTGGACAGTAGACACAGGAGATAACAAAGTTTGCATTTGGCTAGTGTTTGGAAAAAGTAGATAGACTGTTTTTTAGCTAATAGTTTATGCATATACTCCAGCATGTACTGTGGTCTATCCACCGTTTCAATTGCGAATATACCCAATCATTTCTTGTATGCATTAATTGCACTGCTAATTACATAGCGTGTTGCGAATCGAATGTAAAGCGGCAGTTTTATTTATTCCACTATCATTAATAGTAATTGGGATGTAATTATTAGACATTTGGTACACTGATTTTGTTTAGAGTAAATATTACACTCGTGAACCCATAGGAGGCAATGCTGTCTGCTGTAACACGCAGTAATTAGGTAAGTTTAATACAGTACCTAACTATAATTACCTATACACTGTTAAAACTGGTGCATTCAAATACCAAAAGTCTATTAGTATTTAGTATAATTATGAAAACCGTTAGGATATAATTAACTCACGTTTATCTAAAATGCTTGCATCTGACGTTCATCACGAACGCATTCAAAACACATCTTGGACTGCGATATGAACTTTCGATGCGTTTAGATGCACTTTTTCTAACTTGGATCCTAATGGAGTTCATTTAGTTAGACGACATAGGAGTTGTTTTTTGATGTTTTAGATGCATTTTTTCACGTTTTAAGATTCTTTTAGCTTTATAGTGTGTATGCAAGTAAGAGAGCACGATATTTTCAACCGCGGCTCATCATCCACCTACCCACTTTTGTTGCTTAAAAGTAGTCAATGGGAATTAAATTAATTATAGCCTACCCATTTAGCTTTTTGCATAAACTATGCTATGGACAGCCAGGACATGCAACGGAGATAAAAAAACAAGGCGGTGATCAGGTAGCGGATAGTTTGTTATAACATAAAATCATGCTATCATGGAATTACCAGCAATTCTATGGAAAAAATACATACAAATACATCCACGTGTAACATAAAATACCTACTCATAGTCTTATTACCTGTGCAATTCTGTGTATATAGGCATGTTTAAGTATCGTAACGGTATCTGTTTCTGAATACCCAGGAACGATTAAGTGAAAGAAAATCCGTACAAACTTAGAGGTAAGAGTAATGGAACGTTATGAATTCTAAATGCGGGTGGCTATCTAGATTGTCAAAGTGTGGTGTAAAAGCACATCAATTTGACGGAAGGTATCATTATCATCATCATTTTCCTAATCTTATGCATAACTAGTTTGTAATAGTAACTATTAAGATACACGCGATACCTTCTTCCATCTCATTGGCGATGCACTGCAGATTCAAAGAGGGTGAGACAAACCGCGTTTCCAGAGCACAAGTCAATATTTTTTTGTCTCTATACATTCAGCATACACACAAATACAAAGTGCTTTTATACTTACTTCTTATAACTGTATTTAGGGTTCAAGTTATTGTTTACATGTCAGTTTTGGTCACTGTCAACAATTACCAAGTAGTCGTTTGAATAACAAAGTCAGTTTCATGAGGACTGGACAATAAAGGTCGGAATATAAAATATTTACTTCATTGTGAATTACACATAGGGTAGGATCACCTAATTGTGATCAATGAAAACTGCAATTAGTAAGAGAGCAAATAAACTTCCGCACTTTCCCTTACAGTTAAGAATGATGATCACTGATCAGTCGTAATTATAAGGGACAATGCGGAAGTTTATTTACTCTCTTACTAATGGTAATTTTCATTGATCACAATTAGGTGATCCTACCCTAGTTAATAACTATAACTATAACCAACGTTAAGAATTATGTAGGTACCGGAGAAATACTTTATTGGCATTTTTAATAAAGCTGCACTTTATTAGTAAAAACTATAAGCAGTGCTTCAATTTTTACTGTACAAATAGACATGCTTTTAATTTAGTCAATTTACACAATAAAAGCGTGCTGCGTTTCTTATTACAGCAAATAATGTCAGCTTGGACTTTGTGACAGCAGAAAATTGTATAAGTGTTTCATTTTTTAAACTTTTGAAACCTCCAATTATTAACTATCTTACGTAGCATTATGGATATAACCATACGTTGATAAAATTCCTAATTACTAAAAATAATGTTTATTACTCAATTTTACAATCTTGACCACAGTACAATGTTAGGTACTGGTCTGCGGTGTTCTCAGCCTCAAAACTCCTCTCTACCTGACTGTCTGCGGTGTTCTTTACTCCGAAATCCTTCTCTACTTTATTTACTGTATTATTTTATTCCGGTAGAGAACACCGCAGGCAGTGAGGTAAAGAAGAAATTTTAATTAAAGAACACCACAGACCAGTAAACAATTTTAATTGTACAAAAAGACACCAATTTTTACCGAATATAATAAAATGATCACAATATCTTGAACCTAATCTAAAAATAACTAAATAAACTCAGTGTTCGACGTTTTTATACAGTAAATAAATTGCGTCGCACGGAACTTACGTTTGATAGTTTGGAAGCTCCGACACAAATTAATTACAACTTTAAAACGTTTAAACGACACCCCCGGGAAAAAAATACAAACGTTGTTGTGACGCCTTTTTTGGCTCAAGTTTAATTGCAATTACTACAATCGACAACAGTAAAGTGAATGAACGTTGACGTGTATAATAATTAATAACTTAAGTTACAGTAATTTCAAGTTCTTCGGTAGATAGAGCTATGCAACTCTAATCAATAAATGGTATTCACTTGGAGGGAAGTGTAAAGCACTTTTACACAGGTTTCATGTTGTATAATTGCCGACTCTATTCACGTAAATAATAGTGCCTTGTTTGAACGGGGCCAATTAAAATGAGGAAATTAAAATTATACCTTCTAATAATATTCCTGCCATTCTATATCCTCCTTCCTTGGCTTGGAACAGTAAATAAGCAGCGCTGCGGTTCATTTGAAAACTAAACACCATCAGAACATCCCTACTCCTACTAACTGAACAGCAAACAGGCTAAAGGCTATAAGCGGTTACTGACTAGTGAGTGAGACCTTAACCTAACGACTGAAGTCAACTCTAGACTATAGCCTTATAACAGGCGAAAATAAAATAACAAACGACCAACAATGCTCATTTCCATTTTCCAAATTCTGCATCTTCTGGATTAATAAAAAGTGATAGTTAAAATTTTAAGGTACCTATAGCAACAATCCTCAAATCGTACATTTGCTCAGTTAAAAAATACGAAGTCGAACAAAATGATCCTCATATTTAAGTCGTCCGCAGTACTATTTATAATTTTGCACGTTCATTTTGCTCTAACCAAGACCTTTGAAAAAAGTGAATTGCTCCAGCTGATTAGTGCTGTAAGATTGTACAATATTGTAAGTAATTGTAACGTTTTACCTTTACAATTACTTACAATTTAGGATTGTAGAATTCTACAATCAATGAATTATTGTAAACGCTTTACAATATGAACGATCAAATATTGTAAAGCATTGTAAAGTTACAATATTACAATTGTAATTCGTTGTA
>JAAXYX010002025.1:0-19378 GCA_036851915.1 Ptenothrix huangshanensis | reverse complement strand
GTTTCTACTTTGTGACCATAGCAATTGAGTTTTACTTATCGTTGCTATGGCCACAAAGTAGAAACTTTACCTTCACTTTGTTGCTAAAGTAAAGTGTAGATGAGCCTTAAGCAACTACGTAGTTCAAATCGAGTCCTGTCCAAGAGGTAAGCCAAAACATGCACTGTAAATTAAGCCCAGATTTGTGGAATTCGTTTTCACCGAGTCATTAAAATCGTTAATTGTAAAAGTAGTTCCGTGAAATGTACCAAGACGACGAGATGCAATTAAACACTATTTATTCACCGTCAAACGTTCCGAATCATGACAATTTTATTAAGTAAATAAAAATGAATACCACAAACCCCACGGTAGATTTTTAATAACAATATACTCTGTTGATAGAAACAAAAGAAACACATTAATTAAACTCTAAATTTTGCTCAATTACTGCGTCAGCTTATAAGTATAATACATTTACCTTTATTTTAGCTAGTGTAACCAAAGTATACACCTACATTAACACAAGAAATTAAATACTTCGAAAAAATATCCAAACCAGATTACGTAATATATATGTATATATATACTATATTTTTCCATAATATACTTTCTTTAACTCACTCTGTATACTATATATTAGAATTAGATTGTCGTTGAAGGTACAAGATTTAAGACATCAACATATTTTCTTAAAAGCGAATAGTTTTACACGAAGCATATGACGACATCTACTTCGGAAACTTTCACTTTTAGGGGTAATCAATATGTACGACTTCAAATATGTGAAATCTACTTACATGTAGATATCAAATATTATGTCTCACACCTTCATTAACCTTTGATAATTTGATAGTATTGAAATCTTTTCAACCAAGTTCACAAGTTAACAACAATATTGATAAATCTAACAATACCAACACAAAGTACGGTAAATGGTATGTTATTTTTTTACTGCTATAAAATTAAAATATAATTTCCAAACTTGTTTTGTATAATATTTTGTATCGTATGCGATGAGGTGAACTCAAATTCTGAACAAAAACGATACAAATCAGGACTTCCGTCCCTTCTATGCCTTTTTTCTGTCCTCGTGAGCCTTCTTAACAACTGCAAGTTTTGAATGTGGATCTCTGACGGGCAAGCCCGTATACGGAGCGTCACGAGTTCCATGAAGCATAAGTCCCCATTCTTTAAGCCATCCACTATGTGGAATTTCGCTTCCAAATCGCACCTAGATGGAGTAATCAAATAAGTATTAAAATACACGACATACAACGATGGAACAATCAGTAATCAACCGCTACGTGCTCCAAACTCAGATTGTTTGTGATGCAATTAAGATACATCATATTGGGTTCATAACTGCATTAAATTCTAGTATGTTCTTGGCATTTTAGATACATTTTTTTCTGTTTCAATCGAAATTCCTAATGCTCTACACATTATTTTGCTACGAAATAGTAGGAAATGTTTTGAATACACAAAAATTCTGTTTTTGGACCGATGCAATGATTAGACTTTACTTGTAAGTTTTCATTAAATTTTTTGCATGCTTCTTACAAATATGATATTTGAAGCTATTATGTTAGTCAATTACCTCCAACGTCCATGTTCCACGTGGATTTTCACCCCAAGTGTGGGTAGTCATAAATGGCCACTTTACAAAGCCATCATGTCTGTCATCGTCATTAGGTCTTCGGCTTAATATCATTGATCTGCAAAACCAAGGTTATTTACATCATCTCTCAATACATATGTAGTAACTATCAGTGGGGGTTTATGATTAGGTAAATTAACTGAATTTGTTTTGAATTAAAAGGTATTTTATTCTATAAATCAAGGATTGCCATATTTGGCTTAAAATTTTTTAACAAATACAGTGCAGAAACATCTTATTCAAAGCGCTGAATATATCTTCTATTGGTTGCCCCTTTTTTCATTGCATGGAAGGCATTTAAACGTTTGAAATACTATTAGAAAGGATTTGATTATTAGGAACGTACCCTCACTATCAACGAGTAATTATTAAATAGTGATTTTGTAAGCTTTGATTTCCATAGACAGACAGTACGTTAAAATAAGAATAATAATAAGCTAAGACTAGTCATGGTCAATCATTGGTATTCCAACATCCTAAATGGTGTTCCTAAAGTTCACTTACCGGGTGCCCATAGGAGAAGAGAGGAATATTTGCACTTCACCCCGCCGGGTTGCATTTAATGTAATGACAGCCTGAACGTGTTCCAAATAGTCAACTTGTGTTTCAGTTCCTTCACAAGCATTAGTTTCCAGCTTCAAAATTAAGGAATTCCCACGATTTGGAATTGGACTAATAATGAACAAAAATTAGGCCAAAAAGTTTCATATAAGTACGTACATGTCTTTTTAAATTTAGTAACAGTTCAAATTTTGAAATATTGCATAATATATTGGAAATACAATATTTTAAGTAATCTTAACGTACTGCAACTTGGTAACGCTACCACCGTCACAATGATACCGTGCTGGAACAGTTTTCCACTCCTTTGACAAAGCTACCATAGCGCCAGCATCCAAAACACCAAAACCAAACAGATGGTTAAATTCAAGCCCAACCCCATTCATCGTCCAATGAAATCTTCCTTTCGAGTCAAACAAAGAGTTTCGTTTTGACGTTAGCACGGTCAAATGTTGAATGTCTCTCCACGAGAGCTGAGGACTGTTTTGTTTCGACAGCAAGGTGACGATATTCAATTCAAAGCAGAAACAAAAATGTAAGTTAGCATTTATCCAGAAAATGTGACACAGCAGTTATTTACAGCTGGTGACAATAATGACAAACGGTAGGACTGGGGGAAGAACTTTTCCTTCCTCTGTATCTCTTTCTACATACTATTAAGTAAACATGACGATACAGAAACAGTACTTTAGAGTAGAGAACATCATGTTGAAAAGTGATCACACAGGATTCTCAGGATTGACGTCATGGATGATAAATTTGTAATTATAACTATCAGATGTTAACGACATAAAGTCGGTCGATTTTACAGTACAGTTACCACATATAGGAAATATAGCTGTATATGCGTGAAGCTATCAAGGACACTTGAGAAAGAAAAAGTTAAGAGGATTGGCTGGTGTTTGAAAATTAATAATTTCGCCCAACTTACTTTGCTTCCAAGGCTAAAGCGAAAACGCCTGCAGCTTCAGGAGCCGCGGCTGATGTTCCAGAATGACTCTTTGTGCACTTCCCGTACAAATCAGTCGTGGCCTGGAAAATAAACATGGCGAATAATATTTTCATTTTGTAACCAAAACATTATGAGTGGGAAATATCATTCTATAGGTAAAACGCTTTGTGATAGCAGGACTTCCATGAGTAATTATATTTATCATTACGAGAGTATTTTTCAAAAATAAAGGAAAGCATTACATATTTTTTCTATACATATTTTAACTATACGGTTACGCTTCCTCTGACAGTTCTAATTTGAATCGTCAGCACTCTTCGTTGTAATTTGGAATCTGAGCACGTAATAAAATGACTGCTTGAGAAGTTCAAAGTGATAGAATTGTATGGTATCAAAAGAGGACAGCAAAGCACTAAGCTCCTTTTTTGATCTCTTTCCAATTTACCAGTTAAAATGATTAGCATCTAAAAAGGGCCTTATATTGTGACCACAGCATTTATGTAAGTAGGTACCTATGTACCTATGTACAAGCAGAACTTCTTTACAAAATAATCCAAAACGAAAAGACTACCATGAACCACAACGAAATTCGTCGTTGTCTCAAACCTGAGATGCCAATTAGCTGGTATCTCAGAGTACTGGAGGGAAAAAATATGTAGTACAAATATGGTAGTGAATTTTAGGTAACTATAGGTTACCTCCTCTGCGATGCACTACAGGTACAGTAGTTCGCAGTAGTAACAATAACACAGGCAATTTACACGAGTACTATAGGCTTATACATATGTATGTATAGTTTATATTTGCACCCCGATCCTGCACCATCTTTGATATTTAATTTCATTCATTTTCCACTAATATGCCATTTGAACTGCGGAATATATTGTTCTGCAGTTAAGGTGCCCAATTTCAAGCTCGTTAGTACTAGTATGAAAATATCACGAAGCAGTAGGAATGAACCTTTTCTAGATTTTACTCTACGGTGTAGGATAGTCGTTAAAGGGGATATATAGTATTTTAAAAATTGTGTTGAGACGTCTACTTTGTGTCGTGTGCATTCACGAAGTCCGTTCGTTTACTTGCATGATTCGCTTTCAAGTAATTATAGCAAAGTAATTCAAATACTCACCACGCCTGTATTAGGATCTTTCGCTCCATTGCTAAAGGTGGAAGCAAGCGTTGAAGAACAAGACTCGTCATAGTGGGCGTTCTGCCCGTCGTTAATGGCGGAATTAATGGAAATGGTCCACATCGAAGCTGCATACCCATCACAATTGCAGTCATCATCCTCACCTCCGTCTCCACTTGCCCAAACGTAAATATTTCCCAATCCATTTCTTCCCTAAGATTATAATCATATTTTCAGCTTGGAGAAATATGAGGAGCAGTTACTTCGAGAATTCGCTCACGCTCAGTTTCAATAAAATTCAGATAGTTAATATTAGAATATACAGTCATCAATCACACTATCTTCAGTATTTGCTGGCGGACCAGCTGTTGGTGATGGATACAAAGCGATCAGATACAAAAACGTAATTAGGTACCTACAATCATGGAGGATTACAGTGATTACAATAAGTACTATACATTTCAACGAAAAACATTTCATCTTTTCATTCAACGATAAACGTGTAGAGCTTTTCAATCTGTTGTAACAACACAGTGTATATCTAAGTTGCATAGTTAAACGGATATAAGTTGCTATTCAATATATAATTGGGACCGTTCATCTCCGAAGTCTTCCTAGTCTCTAAATCTCTGTCAGTTTAAGGTGCTGCATCGGCTCAAAAATAAGTACGCTTTGAATATATCAAGCTTCTATTTGTAAAAGCAAGACTTTCTCTACATGTTCGACGATTTTTTTTGGAATTTTAAGGTTGTAGGTCTTATCAGAATCCTCATTCCATATCATTTGCTTGACATAAAAAATATGCAGGTACTTCGCAGAAGTATTTGAAACGTTATTCCAACACTATCAGTGAAAAAACTGTTACTGCAAAAGGTTAACTTTGTCGTTTAAAATACTTTTACGGAAGCTGACTTTTTGTTTTGTGCGTGGAAGTGTTTATATAAGTTCATTTTTGGTCCTACACATATTGCATACTAAAGGGAGAACAATAATTGCAATACTTTTAATCGGATGATACTTTATTTGCCAGTACATACACGTTTTGTCATTTTTTCGCAGTTTTTGAGGTACTTTAATATGTAGTTTATTCAAGTCTTAGGTAATTTGATGTTTTTTCGTTACTGAAAAACGCATGTTTTATGAAATTTTACTGTTACTGACAACTGATTAAAACGCCTATTTTATTGGAAAATGGATTTTTTATGGATGAAAAAAGATTTTCCAAATATTTTATAAATAGGTTACTTGCAAATGTCAACCGACAGATATATATACATCTTTTTCCTGTTTGGAGGAAATAACTCAGTCTATACCTACAGAACACGAATTGTTCCTAAACCGTTAGAAAATATTAAATCAGCATTTTCTCTTCAAACCCCTAATAATAAAGTTAAACAATTATAGTAGTTTTTGACGTTATATCAACATATTATGACAAATGAGCGTCGTACAATTAATCACGGAATCGTGATTCACTTCAGGGTGATGGATCATTCGAATATTGCAGGGATTCATGAATAAATAAACAGCAACTAAGCGTATGTTTGTGGCTACAGTATCACACTTAAGTTCACACCAAGTACATATATTCATCTATCATGCTCTTTTATCCTTTCTATATATCTGTGTACCTATATTAGTCAACTATAATCCTCAGAATTTGACTCAAATGAATGCCCTATCTAACTATCCACACAGATAATTCAAATGAATAATTCATCCGAGTGTGAAGAATACTGTTGTTTTTATTCCGTATTATATTTCCACATACTTTATACAAGTATGTATATGTAGAGGAATCGAGATATTCCAGCCTTTTAAAGAAGTACCTTGTTCCTTTAATCGTCATGGTACAACAGCACAGTTTATATCGAATCGAAGGGTTCAGTCGGTGCTCGGTGCAACGACTATGGTAGGCACATATAGTCAATATTCCGATTTGGGATTTTAACAAAAATCCCTAAAGTAATGATACTAGTTGGGGCTACCTTTAGTAGAAATTGCATTGAGGGAAGGTAATTTACCTAAATAATCGTCCTACCGTGAAGTTGACAATAGCTGAGGTACCCTTCCCTAAAATTATATTGGCTTAATTTGGTGTTGTACTCCCTATACAATAGTAAATACTCATACACCTGTTTATAAAATTAGAGCAACCAGACTTTTAAATTACTGGAACTAAAAAGCTAAGAAAAACGCGTTGGTTGATGGCGCATCGTAAATATTAAAAGATATTGGTCAGTCCAGGAAAACAGGGGAAAATAGTTACAAATACATAGTTTTTTTTATACAACAGTATATTACGATAAGTTTTAAAAATCGCACTATTTCCTACTATTTCAAAAAGTATTTTCAGATGTAGTCTAGTATAATAATAATAATGATAATGGCTCCACACGAAGAGTGGATATTATTTTCTTTGATGAAAAAACAAAGAAGGGATACATCATTGATCCAACATTGAGATTCCTAACAAGCCCATATCAGGCTGAAGAAGTCAATAGAGAAAAGAAGGTTATTATGATCCTTGTATTCCATTTTTCAAAGAAAAATATTCCTTACAAAGTGTTGAGGTTATTGGTCTTTTAATCGGTGCAAGAGGAACTCAGACATCATTCTTCGAAAACTTTAGAAAAGAATTTGGTTTACTCTGCACGATTAAAAAAGACATCGTTATTGCAACTACACGTGGATCTAACCGCATAGCTCAGAATCTTATTTGTAATACTTAGATTTAAGATGTATTGTTTTAAATATTTAAAATATCATAATCATAATAACCCGCAAGTATGTATTTCCTAATACTAAAAATGTGTTTATATTTTCCCGTGTCGTATTGGCAATTACCATTGTGGGTAACAGTGTAATAAAGTTATTACTTTCTCTCTCATTTATACGACTACTGTCCAGTATATTTGTTTTGCAATTATTCATCATTATTTTCTTTATACATGCAATATTTTCATTTACACAGAATTCCGTTAAATGCGAATTGTATGTATTAGGAATCTACTTTTTTAATACATATGTGTAGATGCTAATGTCCATGCACAGAAGATCTATTGCACACAACGAACATGTCTAACATTCAAGGACTAAATGGAAATTATTTTTAGCAACGTACCTCATTAACACCTCTTACAATCGCACGCATAGTAGCATTACGTGGCCCATCGACCGTTTTGCCGTCATCTGTGGGTCCCCAAGAAGCGCTGTAGATATCGATTAAATTAGGCTCATGTCCCATTGAGTTAGCCTCAATCAAATCAGTCATGTACGGTTGGTCCAACATACGAATACCTAAAATTTTTAAAGTTTATGAGCATAAATAAATGCAAATTATATATAAGTAGGGAAAACATAATATAGGTACCGTAAAGCTTCTAATAGAGCCACCCGGGCTCTAATTTTTCAAACGCTTCAAACCCCGGGCTGAATTAGAGACCCGGTTTGTATTTGAGACCCGGGCTCTACCCATTTAATTCAATGTATTAAGGGCCCCGGGTTTTTATTGCAAAACTTGGTCTTTTACCCCGGGATTTATTAGAGACCCGGGTTCTATTAGAAGCTTTACGATACCTATTATTCTATAAGCTCACAAAAATATTTTACAGCTAACCATAAAGCGTATTGGGACTTCATAAAAGTATAAAGGCCCCACATACATACATATGTTGAAATACCTAGGTATGATATTGAATAGTGAAAAAATATCAGATCTCGGTGCATTGAGTCAGTGCATAATGATCTGGTGGTGAATGAATCGTATGAATAGATGACATGCATCCATGATAAGTCTAACGTTTCAACGGTTGAAAGGGTTAGTAAAAAACGTAAGCTTTCTGACTCAAGTAGAGACCTCTGTCATAGGTAAGATATAAATAACATGTTTTGCTGCATCATATAATTTGAAGCTGTGGGGTTTCTATTCGCGAGAGGCAGTTTGATACTGTGAAGATATCTACGGAGTGAACACTTGCAACTACGCGAACAATTTGGAACAGTGTGTTATTTATAGCTACTTAAAAAACCATTATTTCTAGGTTAAATTAGTTGCAATAGAGACGATAATGGCTCACATTAATAAACTAATTAATCCTAAATGCTACCATGCTGTGTGCTGATAATATGTAGTGTGTATCAAATCTTAAGAAACATTCAAGAGCGAGTCAACACGAAGCCTTTTGTATTTTCATACGTAGAATCACGAGGAAAAATTCTTTATTATTACTAGCATACAAGTAAGACTATATTGAAAACATTTTAGTACATCCAAAAAAAGGAAATAAAAAACATGGTGATTCACCTGCAACCTTGGAGTCATAAGCAACCCCGACCCCACAGATGCCATTATCCCGAGCTGCAGATACTTCTCCAGCGCATCGAGTTCCATGACTGAAACGAAGCATTTTTCATTCATTAAATCACCTTTTCATGACTAACGGTGCGGACACTGTAGCATGAATAATAAAGAAACTTAGGCAACGGTATAAAATGGAATGAGTTCGACGCTTAGGGACTTGCATTACAAGTTCTAATTATTCAATTATAACAGTCGATAGAGAAAAATATTTTTATCTTATGCTGAATCTTCAAATAATTGCTTTTCGTAACATTGAATAGGCATGTCAGGATGTACATATGTATTCAGCACAAATGTACTGCTTTTCAAATGCGGAAGCATCGAGATGGAAAAAAAATAGGAACCGTACAAAAGTAAAACCTGCATACCTAATATAATTAGGTGTAGTCTAATGTTTACACGAAGTTTTATGAAATACAAAGTCGGTGTAGCTTCGCGCTATCTTTTGCATAAACATAAGGATACGAATACTAATTAGTTGTAGAGTTAATGGGAAATCTCTTTTTTCGGACTCGAAAAACGTCCAAAAGCTCATTAAAACTCCGAAACAATTTGGAGCAAAAATTCAAATTTCAAGCTTCTAGAAAACTCCTAAAAACTCCCTAATTGGAACCTGTATTTGCGGAACATATCATCTGGGTAGCACGGCAGTAAAATCACCGCTCATCTTTTACTAGGCTTGTAGTTATAACGACAAATTACAAAGACTACTCATTACCATCTTTTTTGATGCCTTATATAGTGGTTTCAGTAAAAAAAAAAAAACTTTCTTTTTACCATGAAGGCAAATCGATCATTCGATTCTATCAACGGAATACAGGTTCAATTGTAATGCAAAGAAAATAGTATTCTAACCTGTTAAACCAATCATCCGTGTAACGAGGGAATGGATATGGATCGTTGCTACTGAAGTCATAACTGGCCTTGGCATTCTGTAAAGAAATTCATTATTTCCTAAGTTCATATTCATTCACCTTTGCTAGAGTTTATTTCATTGTTGAATGTTATTTGCTGAATTTGTTATATCGAATGTTCATAGATAATTATAAAATATAAGGGAAACCCGATAAAATGTAAATGCCGTTGTACTTCTACATTTTTATAATTTGTAAAAACCTCCATGGAAATGATACATGTAAGCCTCCTGGAGATTTTTATCAATTCCAATGCATGTTTGTAATCTACAAAGCACCTACAAATGGCGGCATTTATAATCCATCGAGTTTCCCTCATTGCGTGTAGTAATTACGAACTCCAAAAATTGGGAAAAATGTTTGCAGAATACTACTAATACCAAATGAATATAAACAATAAACAGAGCAAGTCAAGTAATTACTGACATTATAAAGGGAACAGTGATGCAAGTTGTTTTCAAAATCCGTGCATGCATGAGT
The DNA here is from genome assembly GCA_036851915.1 of Ptenothrix huangshanensis. Lineage (NCBI taxonomy): Eukaryota > Metazoa > Arthropoda > Collembola > Symphypleona > Dicyrtomidae > Ptenothrix > Ptenothrix huangshanensis. The sequence goes on along the minus strand of JAAXYX010002025.1, from coordinate 9,340 downwards.
GACTGCGGTAGCTCACAGTAACTTGAAACCAACTTACATAAATACTTACATCAATGTTATTTTTTTGTACTGTCTGAATAAACTAAACACTTGGGAGAAAAAATACGAACATACAAGATGGGTATACGCGTACGTATAATGTTTTGCGGTAGCTACTTGTCGTCCAGGAGCGTTTCTAACTTCTAACCAATTCATTTTCTCATTGTGATGCGAAACTAATTATTTTCTGGCACTGGTTCATTCTGCGTTGAAAATTATTCCTTCTCTACCTCTAAGCCCGCAGTGTTCTGTACCTTGACTTTCTTTCCTACCCCAATCAAAATCCTTCACTACCTTCGCCTGATGTTTCTCTTGTTCATATTAACATATCATGCTCTTTATTTTTGTTTCATTGAGTTAATTATTTTTAAATGGCATGAAGCCTTATTTGTATGTAGGTCAAAAATGGTAAGCTTTTCCTATTTCACCGTCAGCTGCAGTTCACCCACACCTTAAAACTGGTACATCCTAAACATCAAAAACCTAAGAATATTTAGTACAATTATGAACTCAGTTAGGATACATCTCATGTTTTTGAAATGTATTTTAAAGGGGTAGAGCACGAAATAGGAAGTGGTAGAGAACACCGCAGACCCATGCCTTTTTTCTTATTCTAAAGAGAGAAGCACAGCTTTGCCATTCAACCGCAGCTTGAAGTTATACATAAGTATTTTCGATATAACTTTACTTAGGGGGAGAGTGCCTAATGGTGACCGGTGCCCTAAATGTGACCACCCCCTTGATTGAGGAATAGGAATCTTATACCAATTTGAAGTATAATTTACTCGAATAGTTTTCATTGCAATCTACCAGAACAAACAAACTTTAGATTTTTGTTAAGCTCCTTTCTTCAAAATCATGGGGGTAGTCACATTTAGGGAAGCGGTCACCATTAGGCGCTCTCCCCTATGTATTTTCGTAGTATGTTTGTCTCTGTATGATAAAGTAAACAGCCACAAGTACCTCATCCTTATCAGAAAGTTAGAAATAACAAAATTAATAGGATACAAACTCACAAAATTATATTTTAAGTCAAGATGCATGTAGTCCACCCCATCGTCCATGATTGCTGTAGTAACATTTTTCCCGGTGATTCCTTGAGCCCAAGCTGCTTCCACGTTTAAATCAAGTTTGGGCTTCCCTCCATTTTGTCCAGTGTTTTTCTGAGTAATCAGACCAATACAATCAACATTGAAAATGGCAAAAAAAGTAGCTTATAATTTAGAACTGACTTCAATGAAACGAGACAACAATATCTCAGTTTCTGCGTCCAAGTGCATGCACGTTTTTGCTACAAACATCATAGTTTTATTAAGTGGTTGACCCTCAAAATCTATCATCCCTATTTCATCTTGGAGAGGCTTTCAAGATTGAAAATTCGACGTATAATCAGTGAAATGACTTTTGGAGTGCAAGAAGTTCTTATGGTGGAGCTTACTTTCTGAAGTTGTATTTATTTGAGTATATAATAGAGAGGCTAACGCAAAACTGGAAGTTTGGCAAGAAAAAGTTTCAAAAATCATTTTCAACTTTTTCGGTGTGCGAAACCGATTCAAGTGACTCGCTTTAGCTTTAATTGTAGTAGTCCACAGTCGTCTTGCAGTTATTAATTGGATTCGTAACCTTATTAATGCTGAAAAAGGCGCTCGCGGGCACCAGAGGTGAAATTCGTGTGACTTTGTAGTTGCTGAAACAATTCAGCTTTAGCGCTTGAAAAAACTAATAGGTACTCAATCAACAGAAAAACAAATTTTGTACAGCTATAAAGCGGAATCGTCATTGCGAAACCTCTCCAAGATTGGATGGCATGAGATGAAAATAGTAAGTCAAACATGCTGGGGTTCATAATGATACTGGTCTGGTGTGAAGGAGTACTCTATATGCGCTCTACAAAGATTTATACGAATTAACCATGACTGCATTGTCAGCAGGTCAAATAACAACTTAATTGATGAAATACGCCTCATTGACAGGAGACAGACATAAGCCCAAGAATCTAATTTTGGACATCGTAAATCCTGTCTTGTTTCTCCACGAATCGTTCGATTAGGACCAACTATGCACACTAGTCTAGAAAAACAAAGCACTCACAGTAAAATAATGTACCTACTACGACTTTCCTTAATTCGATACAAGCTCCAATTATAAAAGCAAAAATTGGCCAAGTTAACTTTTCCAATAGATTAAAAAGACAGATTTACTTACAGTCAAGATATTATTCATTTTTACAAACGTCTTTTTGTTTGCCTTTACTGAAATGAATAAGAAAAAATTACAACTCACGCAACAAATTGTTACCCTTGCTTTTAGCAAGCTTGAAAGCAGTGTTTTGTAGAAAATAAAAAAATGTCTAATTTAAGATAATTTCGAGGCTGGTAAAGATATTTTGATTTCATGAAAATAGAGTTTTACTTGATGGCTATTTGTTTCCCACATGACTATTATATATTAAGAACCTTGAAAAACGTATCTTGCCGTTGATATCTCTGTCGGTAAAGGTGCGCACGTGTAATGTAACTATAACTATGGATTTAAATGGTGAAATCAAATGCAGCAAAACGATGTATTAAAGTCTACAAAGAAAGAATGAATCGTGAGAATGAGGTCCGAAACGATTTAAGATGTAATGCTACCCTTTTTAATATATAGCGGTTTTGGTCAAGCGCTGTATTGAAACTATTGGAAACAAAGGAAACGTTTATGACAGGTTTTTTTGTAAAACTGGGTATGTCAGAAACGTTTTCGGTTCAGGGTCAGAATTTCCGTTTAAGAGTGGTATACATACGTTTGATTTCCTTGCTGACTACAATTAGTTATATGTTTACTTAAGTTGATATATCCTAAAGTTGAGTACGTCATACAGCACGTGAAGGGCTTAGTACACTATAATACATCTAAAATAGTTTCTTTAGGTAAGCACCACTTACTGGTGCTATAAAATTGCTGGTACTTTAACACTGAAGTAAACATTACCCTCTCGTTTATTGATTTACTCGTTGTCACTCACTCGTAATAAAACAGTGGACAGACATTTTGATTAATTTTACTGTACCGGTGAAACTGTTTTGCACTTCTCACACTGATCATGCTCAGATAGACACCAACTACAATTCACGGCATTCTTTTTTACCACTTTATCGGTTTGTTCTCGCGGCATAAATATATTATGTATAAACTTGCCTTAACAAAAAAGACGTCGAGAGCCACAAAAGGACTTACCAGATACCATTGGAATTGGAAGTATGGATCTGTTGGATCACCGGGGCTTGGAGGAAGATCGACTAAATTTTCTACTTGAAGTGGCTTAAATCCTCGCTTTTCGCGTCGGAAACCTGTCTGCTGAACCGCAAATTTTACCTAGAAATTCAAACATAATTCATGTTAACACTGAGTAAATACATACAGAGATGGGTATTGATTCAACCCGAAGGCTACAGTTTTAGGCTGATAACAGTCGTACTTTCTAGACTCTGCTCTATTCGTTATCAGAATTTTAAATAAATATCCTGACAGAAGTAAGTATATAAGTGCATAATATGTCATAGCCATCAATTTGGGTAATGCATTTCACTTTTCGTTGTAAGCTCTTGCTCCACATTCACCAAACACGAATGAACTTAAAAGATGGGAAACTGCGCATTTTGAGCTTCTAGGATCTGCTGGGTTCTGTGTCGGCATTGGCGATATACACAATTCAGTTGGATGTTATTATTATTAAACTTCATTTTTGGGTACAAATGCTAGCGTTTAATAGAGAAAGTATAGACACAGATAAAAATAAACTGTTGCAATAATGAATTTTTCTCTTTGCTCTTTGGTACTCTATAGTTTAGTTGCACACGTCAATGTGGAGTAATAGGTAACCGGTCAGAAGAGCGTGAACAGAAGAACGCGGGTCAGAAGAGCGTGGTCAAAAGATCGTGCAGTCAGAAGATCGCGGATCAAAAGAGCGCGGTCATCAGAGCGCGGTCAACAGAGCGTGGTCAAAACAGCGTACGGTCAGAAGAGCGCGGAGCCACTAGATCGCCCATTCAAAAGATCGCGCAGCCACTGGAGCGCCCAGTCACAAGAGCGCGGAATTTATTGCGGACATATTTATTAAGTTTTTATAGTTGGGCAGTTGGGTAATGTTATTTAATAAAGTTGCCATAAATTTTTTTCAAAAAATTGTTCGCACTTTAAAAACAAACAATAATTACCTACTACTAATTTTTGATAAGAACACAGTAAAAACTAAAGAAAGAAAACAGAAAAACGGATGTAAGCATCTAATGCAGATAGTAATTAGTATGATTTGGAACGCATAAGTGTACTCCAAGCCAGATAAAACATGCTGAACTGCAAAATGCGCTTTAGATAACATTTAGATTCGTTTTAAATTCCCGGTTTTAGTTTGAGGTGTAGCCTAAACTCAGTTCCCAAAAGTACTAAATCTGCACATGTTTTGAGCTTTTTAGATTTATTAGCTTTTAAGGTGTACAAACGCATTATCATTAGTAGTAGGNATCCAAGCCAGGAAAAACATGCAGAACTGCAAGATGCGCTTTAGGTAAAATTTAGGTTCGTTTTAACTTCCCGTTTTTAGCTTGAGGTATAGCTTAAACTGCGTTCCCAAAAGTATTAAATCTGCGCATGTTTTGTGCGTTTTAGATTTATTAGCTTTTAGGGTGTACCAACACATTATCATTAGTAGTAGGTACTGTTCATGCTTTTAAAGTGCGAATAGTTTTTTTTAAAAAATTCTATCACAGCCTCATTTAAATAACAAAGTGCAACCATAGAATTTTTTAAAAAATTGTTCACGCTCTAAAAATGAATAGTATATTAAACATATATTTTTAGCTTGAATTAATTATTTAATAAATATTCAAGTCTTGTCGTATATTCGCAGTGATAAAGGCAATACATTTCGCGCTCTTTCGATGGCACACTCTAGTGGCCTCGCGCTCGTATGACTGGTCGCTCTAGTGGCTCCGCGCTCTTCTGACCATACGCTCTTTTGACCACGCTCTGCTGACCGCGCTCTTTTGATCCGCGATCTTCTGACGGCACGCTCTTCTGACCCGGGCTCTTCTGTTCGCGCTCTTCTGACCGGTTACCGAGCTTCGAGAGAGAATCGTGGCTAGTCTAACATCTGTTTTCCCTTGCTTTGCTTCACTTTCATCTATTACTCTGCTTTAGTTTGCGAGCTTCGAAGTCGGTGATGAAAATCATTGCCGAGCTATTGCTTTGATTTGAATGAAAGGACGAGGACCTTCCCCTGCGTCGGTTCTGTTATACTTTTGTGTTGTGACTGTCTTATGTGTAGGTATGTTGTGTTGTGATGCTGTTGGAGCGACGGATGAAGGATTGAGGAGGAAAAACTGGAATTCACACCCGGCAGCTATTTATAAACGAATCGCGGAGAGACTTTTAACTCTCGATTCGCATCCTGCCAAAACCATGCCATCGCCAAGCCAGACTAGATACCAGCCATCATAATATAATTATTATTCTCGTTCATCTCTACGCTGGCTTGATTTTCTTGTCACAACCAATGATTGCGAGTATGTAGAACATGGAACAGCCTCGGCCATCCATCCTTCCCCTTGCACTACTGCCACTAGCCGTAAGTAACTTCACTGCAAACACATGATTATTTCATTATCTCTCTTTCATTACCATTTCATTGTTATTCATGCTTCATATCATTTTTCAATAAGACCGAGGTGCATTCCAAACAACGGAGGAACAAGCATCAATTATTGCATTACGACTATTATCATTTTTATTATTGCATTACAGTCCTTGCGTTCCTGAGTGCACGGAGCAAACAAAGGAGAGTATTGTCAATGAATTATGATAATCTCGGACTAGCTATGCAGTGCTTAGGTGAAATCCGGAACTCCGGTGTTCTATAATTATATTGCATAAGCTTGAGTCATGAGACATTGGCATTGCATTGGTATTTGAATTGACATTGGCATTGCTGGACCGCAGACTGCGTCAGATCATGCAATTCCTGAGTACTCCATCAACTTTGCCAAATAAAGCCGACTTTTATCTTATCAGCGGAAAAGAGACAATCCCATAAGATGGAAGGTATGCAAGACAAGAGGACACATGGAGTAATTGTATTTGCTGCAACATGAAAATCTACAAGCAATTAGAATAATACTCGGCTAGAGTTGCCTCAGCTGAGTTTCTACCTGTGTGGGAACAAAGGATCAAGTGGTAATGACTTGTTGTAACATTTCTACTTTTTCAAATTCACACAGTCACAGTCAACAATCATCAATAATCTACCAAGAACCCCACCCAGCGATTTACCATTACCTGTAATAACTATACTCATAGCTCTCACTAGTCAGTCCAGACAAGCTTTTCCTATGGATCCTTCCTTCCATCATTCCAATCTATTTTTTACCACTTGAATTGGCATTTGAAAAAAGTGCAATTGAGACACCTGAGTGAATTGATAAGTATAGAGTAGAAGCTACGTGCAATACCAACAACTGCAGGTACCTACCTACCCGGTATGCATGTAAACGTTTCGAGATACCTAACCGAGCATTTTGTTGTTATTGTTATAGTTATTGTTTGATAAGCACCGAGCAAATGATGAGGTAAAAATGGGGAAATGGTGGAAGCGTAGTAAGTTGGAGTTGGAGTTGGAAATGCTAGAGTTGGAATTGATGGTGTTGGTGGATGATTTAATTTATAATGTAATTAGGGACGTGAGATGCTGCGATGGTGTAAGCGTTAAATATAGACGTTACATTGATACACTCCCCTTCGTGCTACCTGGTCTACGTCGAGATCTCGAGGATTACTTTCCTTCCATTTGCTTTGTCGTGTCCTGGCATGGCTCCTGGCTGATTCTAGATTTGTTTGGGACGAGGAGGGAAGGGAGAGAGAGATGAGATGATAGTAATAAAGTCAGCTCTAGATCCGCAAATGAATTGCAGTGGATTAAGTTGATGATATGGATTAGTGTTTTCCTTTATCTGCGCGTCGGCGATGTTCAAGGAAAGGAGGAATGATAAAGCGAGAAATTACATGTTGTGGCTTGATCGAGCGTTTGATTTCAAGCCAATGTATTCCTGTGTCAACAAATTCTGTGGAAATACTTACATATGGCATGGCACGGCGGTTGATCGGAGTCGCACCGAACTATGAGCATTACATCGTAAGTGGCATGTGGAACACGATAAAATTATTAAATTACACGGACCAGCGTATGGTAATTTACTGAGGAGGATAATGGACAATGTGCAACGTATTCAATCTTCGTCATTCTTCGCCTACCGCAACACCAGGAACGAGAAAAATCCCATTTTTCCAAAGAACTCTGGCTTCTGTGATGTGCTTGCAAATCCCGTCCTTCATCTTTCGCCTCTTCTCTCTCCCTCGTCCTTCTCTTCACACTCAGTAAGTAAGTGCTTCCATCAGCCATTAAAAATATGCTTGGCGTCGGATTTCCATGTTCTCGTTCTTGTTTCCTTCTTCCCATCCCTCTCCGTAAAAAGTCCTAAGATGGATGGCACAAGGTGTGAAAATTAAAAAGTTGAGCAGAAAACAGATGTACCTACAACCGACACATACGTGAGAGAAAAATGGAAAGGAAGACGAAGAGGAATTGAAAAGCAGTTTTCGGGAGGTTTGTGCTCGAATGACATGAACTTAATTGCTGTCCACGAACTTGGCATCTGCAAATAGGTAGAGAAGAGCGGAGGGAAAAGCGGATTGACATGACAAGAGGCGAGAGTGAGAAGGAAGGGGAAGCGGAGTTTGTGTGAAGTGAAGGGTTATTAGTACTGCCTCATTGAACGTTGGAAAGAGTTGAGAGGATAATGAATGTGAAATAAAGGTAGGAGATAAATGCGTAGTTAGTGGCTCTGCTTCGGTGGTTGCACGTAGAAATGGAAATTAATTGCTCGAGTAAATCAAGTTAATTCAACATACACAGTCGCATCCTCGGCTAAATGAGTTAAATCAGGAGATTGCGATCGCTCTTGTTTTTCCTTTTCATTTTTTACCAACAACTTGCACCGCTGCTCTTCACATGGCTTTGGCTTTGGCTCTTTCTTTCGTGGACGATCGTGGTCGCCGTCGTGGGTACGTGGAAGAATCAGGATCAGGATTTTTTACGTTACTTTTCTCATTTTTTACGCGCTCACCATTCCAACGTTGAGAATCCCTGTCTGTGTGTGTGCATACGGTGCCTCCAGTGAAATACTTGAAATACTGAATAATAAAATCCACATTTTAAAGTGTATGGCTTTGGTTTTGACTTTGGTATGTGATCATGTGATTGACATGGCAGTTCGCTTTAGCTGTTGCTCTTTTACTCTCACTCACTCCTAGTCCTAGTCCTAGTCCTTACTACCATGAAACTGTTGCTCATCTGATTGTGCAAAGTGTGCACATGACGTGGGTGAACAAGTTCAACTCGAGTTTCTCACTCTTCCCAAACCTACCTACCTTAAAGCAGAAAATTGAGCCTGCAATAATATCCTTTGAATCCTATGCGGCCTATCCTTCCTCGGCAATATTTTCATTCTATATCGCCGTGAACCCAATGGCCAAAGTGCGTACAAATGTCAAACCAAATCAAGAGAATCCAACATTTTCGCATCCACATATTGCTCCGAGCCACAGTGTTTAGCAGTTTAACTGATACATTTCCATTGGGTTTCGTGAGTTTGCATCGAATCCAACAGAAAAGCTAAAAGAAGAAGCCCAAGATCCGTCGAGCTGTACATACACACAAGAGATAGTTATCAAAGTAAGAATGGATTAGGTAGTGTAGGCAGGAGATGTTAATTCGATAGTTGGTAGTTGATGGTCGATAGTTGATACGTTGATAGGATGATAGACGATGAGGATGAGGATGAGATGAAGCAGACAGTGGAGTGTCAGAGTCAGGGTTGATGTTAACTTTTATTTGACTTTTTCCATTTAATCTCTACAGCCACTTTGATGATTTGATGGTATCGTCTTCCCCTTAATAATATCCTACCGAAGTAAATCCACCAAATAAGCTATTGTCCTGTCCCGGAATGCGAATCTTTTCCTTACATATACCTACATAAACATGTCCACGGATAATGGTCACGAGCATCGATCAGAGGAATAAGTGCTTTTCCTCAGGGTAATCGGTCAGAATGGCAACATCCAAAATGGCAAAACGTTTTGCCATTTTGGTTGGGGGCCTTCGTGCAATATGGCAAAACTGTAGGGTGCAAAATGGCAAAACAAGAGGAACGATTTGGCAACAAAAAACGGTCAGGATGGCAAAACGTAAGGACTTGTATGCATA